>JASANF010013694.1:0-16250 GCA_030248245.1 Trissonchulus sp. WLG1_4
CGAACGCAAATCCCGAAATTTTCGGGATTTTGCGAAATTATTTCACGTCTCATATTTTCAAAATTTAGTGTAATCTAAAAAAGTTTTCTGGGGGCTTCGCCCCCAAACCCCCGCCATTATGTACATCACAATATGATTACTTTAGTTGTCGTTCATCACTTATCTTATTTATTGTGTGTTAAAGTTCTCATGTATGTGTTAGCCCACACAGAGGTGGACGCTGGTAAAAATTTTCGACCCGTGACCCAACCCAGCCCGCGGCTCAGCACTCGTAAGTGACCCGCGACACAACCCGCGGCGTAAAAGCCGACCCGCGACCTACGTTGACCCACCATTCTATATAACCTACCTAGTAATTGTTTCAAGTGTGTGCATAGTGGACATCTGTACATTGTTCACATCAGGGTTGTAGCCAGGGGGGGGGGTCGCGACTCCAGCCCCCCCCCGTTTTGGTCGAACCTGAAGAAAATGTCAACATGGGTCCCCCCTCTGGTTTTTATCGCCCGGCCTAGAAAAATTTCTGATACGTCTCCAATTGACCAAATTTGACCTGAAAATCAAAAATTTCCCTTATTTTTTTCTGGGGGCTGCCGTCCCCACACCCCTGCGACCCCGGCTTACTATTCTTTGTTATTATCTTTCGTCAAAGCCTATGCATGACATGTATACGCGAGTACATTATGCTACAGTTACTTGTGCAACACACTGATGTGACGTTACCATCTTTTGTTTTAATTTTTCTGTCGGAAAAAGTTTGTGATACGTCTCCAGTAGACTAAATTCGGTCTAAAAATTGGAAAAATCGCCAATTTTTTTCTGGGGGCTGCAGCCCCCAGAAACCGGCAACTTTGGAGTTTAATATGTTGCGTTTATAAACGTACGGATAAAAATTCAGATACGTCTCTTATTGACATAATTTGGCTTAAAAATATAAAAAATTCTCCAAATTTTTTCGTGTGGGCTGCCACCCCCAGACCCCTGCAGTTCTGTAGTTTATTCCTTGTTATTCTATCTCATAAAAGTCTATGCATGTATACAAGAGTAGATTATGCTGCATCTACTTTGGTAGTACACACACTGTCTGATGTGACGCCAGACGTTCCCATCGTTTGTTTAAATTTCCTTCCTAATTCACTCCACTCCACTATCCTAAATTCATCCTGAGAAAAAATCTCCAATTTTTTTCTGGGGGCTGCCGCCCCCGGACCCTTGCAACCTATAGCAGGCGGGGAAAAAAACCCGCATTTTCATGTTAAGTCATGTAGCTCATAGACTATACGTTTTCACGGGAAACCAAAAAAATCTGTCGTAGGCCTAACCTTGCTCTAAACGCTGGGACCGGTTTCATTTCACTATCTCTTACCGTTTTTTGGCGGGAAGCCAAAAACTTGCCGGGGAAAAAAACCCATTTGGGGGAAAAAACCCATGTGGGGAAAAAAAAACCCACCCCATAAATCACCCGAAAAGTATGTTAGCGGTAGTTTTTCAAGGCTATGGCACGTATTAGGAGTAGTAGAGGCCCCTGATGCCAAAACTATATGCAGATTTGCTATGGGGCCTCAGGTACACAAGTTTGAAAACTGCCCTTCGCAGCCCATTATAAAATTTTGAATTTTCAGATTTGAAAACAAAACACCTTAATTTCGCCTGAAAACGTTGAAAACAACTAAAAAGTTGCGATAACGCTTCAAATGCATGCAAAATTTGCACTTTATGGCTTCTTTTTACGCCATCGACCCTCTGTGGGGGGTACCGTGAGTGGGTGTGACTGGTCCTGACGGGCATATTCTACTTTCATTTGGTTATTTGGCGTTTAAACAAGAGAAATTAATAGGTTAAAATCAAAAACATACAAAAAACTGGCAATAGTACCAGAAAATACTACTTTCCACCCCAAAAGGACCCCAAAATGACAAAGTCCGACTGTTAGGCCAGTATTTCAGAAATCGATCGAGAAAGTGTCAGTTTGCGCATTTGTGCTAATAATAAACGTCTCTTTGCACTACCATGAGTCTTTTGGAGTAACTACTAGGTTTTTCGACATCACCAGACCATTTTCAAAAAGTGGGTTTTTTTCCCCCACATGGGTTTTTTTTACCCCGTCTATTTTCGGTCATGCCCCCCCTCGTACGAAAGAAGGAGGGATCTGCCACTGTGGTCATGAATAGAGGAAGGGTAGTCCTCTGTAAAAGTGTTTTTACATTTAAACCGCATCTCTTAGTGCTGAGAAATGAGACTCCAAAATTCACCTCCCTTGAAGCCATGTCGGGTCAAAAATGGGGGGTCCAATTTTTGACTCATAAAAAATACCAGCGAGACCCCTTTTGGATACCGCTTATATACGTTTGCCTACAGGGATTGTACTATGCGCTGGCAAATTTTTAGACCTGTACCACGTACCCAAGTTCCGGAACTGGGGTGGGTTTTTTTTCCCCAATAAAATGGGGTGGGTTTTTTTCCCCGCCTGCTATATGGCTCAGTGGTCTTACGTTTACAATGCGCGTGTATCGCTAAACAAGTGCTTAAATCGCTAAAAACTTACTTCAACTTCAAAATCGCTATCACTGAGTGAGCAGAAAAGTAGACAAGGTGCGAGTCCCTTCTTTTTCAAAATCCTGGCTACGCCCCAGGTTCACATTGACTCCGACGTGATAAATTGTTCGAGTTTCGGTGTCGGAAAAAAAATTAGTGACCGTGCAACCTGAAGTGGGTACCCGCTGGTCGACCTTACCCAACTCACGGGCTACCCAACTCACGGGTTCCGAAACTGGGGCGGGTTTTTCCCCAAAAAAATGGGGTGGGTTTTTTTCCCGCCTGCTATACAGTATTCTAGTGTAAGGGTATCTGTTTCCCATATTTTTGTGCTTCCCCTAACTTAAAAAATTTCCCTATTCGACTTCGGAAAATTTTTCTAAAATCCTAACCAAAAATCCCGAATCCCGATCCCGAATCCCGAATCCCGAGGGTAAAATCCCGATCCGGTCCCGATCCCGATCCCGAAAGCAAATCCCGATCCCGATCCCGATCCCGAACACAAATCCCGATCCCGATCCCGATCCCGAACGCAAATCCCGATCCCGATCCCGATCCCGAACTTCAATCCCGTTCGATCACTAATATATATATATATATATATATGGGCAGCTAGCGAATTCTGGGGGCAGGGTTTTTTTCAAATCCGAGACTGCGTCCATTTTGCGTCCCGTTCAAAAAAATTGCGTCCCACACAATGACAGTGCGTCCAGGTTGTACCGTAAAAGTCCTGTGTTTCTATCTGTGAATACACTACGTCATTGGGCAAAACTTTTTTATGAGTCAGGATGGGAAGACATTTAAGTTTTTTACATCTACGATTCAGCCCCTTCCCCGTCGCCCCATTAAGCTAGCAGCTGTGGCATAATGAAGGCATATATATATATATATCATGTTATATATCATATATATATACGTCATGTTATATATCATATATATATATATATATATATATATATATATATATATATATATATATATATATATATATATATATATTAGCGATCGGCCGGAGACTCCGGCTCCGGCTCCGGCTCCGGCCGGATTTGGCCCCTCCGGCTCCGGCTCCGGCTCCGGCCGGAGCCATCCAAAAATTAGCCGGATGCTGAACCGGAGGTAAATTTTCTCAGCGACCCATACTCATCTAGATTGCAGTAAGAGTGGCAAGGGTCCCCCCTTTGGTTTTATCGCCCGGCCGAAAAAAATTTTCTGATACGTCTCCAAGTAAACAAATTTGACCCAAAAATCAAAAAATTCTCGAACTTTCCTGGGGGCTACCGCCCCCAGATCCCTCCCACTCTGTTGGCTACTGTTGCTTGTTATTATCTTTAATCAAAGCCTATGCACGCTGGCATATTTTTAGGCCAAATTTTATGGGGGGGCGCGATGGGGGGGGGGGCAGCCCCCCCCATGGATGGGGGGGGGGGGGCGACCGAAATGGGGGGGCGCACCAAATTCAAGATAAAACACTATTTTTAGGCGAAAAAATGGTTCTTATACGTCAAATGTTGCGTTTTTATACGTTATTATAGCTACACTGATACCAAATTTAGCAAAAAAGGACCCGAAAACTCTACCAACGCGACACTGTTACAGCCAAAAAGTCGCTAAAACGTCCCTTCGGCAAAAAATTTCGGGCGATGGGGGGGGCACCCCATCTGAAATGGGGGGGCTTAAAATGGGGGGGGGGCGACCAAAATGGGGGGGGGCTCCGGACCAAATGGGGGGGCGCCCCCCCCCCCACTAAAAATATGCCAGGCACGTCTACAAGTACATACCTTATCATGCTATGAGCGACCCATACTCATCTAGATTGCAGTAAGAGTGGCAGGGGTTCCCCCTTTGGTTTTATCACCCGGCCGGAAAAAAATTTCCGCCACGTCCAAAATGTAACAAATTTGGCCTAAAACTAACAAAATTATATACATAATTTTTTCTGGGGTGTGTCGCCCCCAGACCCCTGCCACACCGTGACTATGTTTTCCTGTCGGCTAATGGCTAGGGACCTCCAGAGTCCCACATTTGGTGCTTGTCAACGCATGAATACACATTACACAAGTACAATAGGCAACATTTAGTTGAATAATACATTGTCCGATCTGATGCTCCCATCTTTTGTTTTATTTTCTTGTCGTAAAAAATTTATGATGCATACTTCTCCAAATCTCCAATTGACCAAATTTGGTCTAAAAATTGGAAAAATCGCTATTTTTTTTCCTGGGGCTAACGACCTCAGACCCCTGCAACATTGTGACTCAATGTTCCTCGCTTTTGTGTTTCATTTCAGCTTCTGTATATACATATGTGCATATGGGTGCATTGTGCACTACTTATTTGCTTAAAACACTTTTTCGTTTTCTTTTAGGTGTTTTATCGTAGCACAAATGACATTTCTAGTGAATTTGAGGCAGGCTTTTTTGTCAAAAATGGCGTCATTTTCAGAATAAAACTTGATAACAATGAATAGAACTTGATGAGGAAAAAATAAAAATGACGTTCAGAAAATAAAAATGACGAAGCTTTGTCGAAAGGTTTTGAGCAAATATTGACGCTGCTTTGACCAAATTTGGCCTAAAAATTGGAAAAATCTCCGTTTTTTCTTGGGGCTCCCGCCCCCAGACCCCTGCAACTTAGTGGCTTACTTTTCTTTGTTAATAACTTTAACCAAAGCTTACTTTTCTTTGTTAATAACTTTAACCAAAGCCTCTGCACGACGTTCTGTTCCTGACGTTATTTGCATTTAATTTCCCGGGTCGAAAAAATTTCTCATACGTCTCCATTTGACCAAGTTTGGCCTAAAAACTGAAAAATTCTCCAATTTACCTATATCGTTAGCTTCTGGACCCTTTCCCCACAATTGTTGTATATAATTTCGGTGTTTGGAGGTCCCATTTTACGTTCGATTAGCATTAGCATTTTGCATTCGATTATTCGAAAAATTACCATTGTTTTTCCGAAATATGTGTCGTTTTTTGCGTTAAAATCGAACTTAAGTGCATTTTAACATGTTTCAAAAAATGAAAAGTCATCCCCCCGAAATTTTTTCCTGGCTACGCCACTGCCACTGCATATATACATGTATATATACAATTTTTGGCCAACAGTATGAAGTCGTTGTAAACATATCGTAAGGTCGAGAAGAAGATGGATGATAGATTTTTATTAAACATTAGAAAATTTTTCATCATAAGGGTATCAATTTCGACCTAGCTCCGGCTCCGGCAAATTAATTTACCTCCGGCTCCGGCTCCGGCCGGAGCAAAAATCCTGCCTCCGTCCGTTCGCTAATATATATATATATATATATATATATATATATATATATATATGTATATATACCACAAAATTTTAACCGTTTTTGTAACTTAATAAGTGAACAACCAAAATTATTATCAGCTTTGCAACTTATTCATTTGTCTGTATATGTACATATATACGTGTATTTACGCTGATTTTGTAATTTTTATTCCCTTTGACTGTACACAGTAAGACCATTCAACTAGAAAAAATCCAGAAAAAAGTTGAATAACTAGAAAAAAACCAGAAAAAAGTTAAAAAATAACTAGAAAAAAAACCAGAAAAAAGTTAGAAAATAACTAGAAAAATATCAAAAAAAAGTTAGAAAATAATTAGAAAAATATCAGAAAAAAGTTAGAAAATAACTAGAAAAAAACCAGAAAAAACCAGAAAAAAGTTAGAAAATAACTAGAAAAAAACCAGAAAAAAGTTAGAAAATAACTAGATAAAAGCCAGAAAAAAGTTAGAAAATAACTAGAAAATGACTAGAAAAAAACCAGAAAAAAGTTAGAAAATAACTAGAAAAAAACCAGAAAAAAGTTAGAAAATAACTAGAAAAAAACAGAAAAAATCTGGAAAAAAAATTAAAAACCTAGCATATACATACTAGAAACAGTTCTTAAAACAACTAGACACCCTCAAAAAAACAACTAGAATTCAGTTTCAGAAAACGTATATAAAGAGCACTGACGTGGCTGAACAATAAAGAAAATCATCAGGGAACACTCTCAAAAAATTGAGAAAGTCCAAGAAAGGGTTGGTGAAAAATCAGAAAAAAACTAGAAAAAAACCAGAAAAAAGCCAGAAAAAACGTAGAAAACAGCTGGAAAAAAACTAGAAAAAAACCAGAAAAAAGTTAGAAAAAAACCAGAAAAAAGCTAGAAAACATTCTCTATAGGGTCAGAAAAAAACCAGAAAAAAAGTAGAAAAAAACTAGATCGTGAGACTGGCAGTTAGAAAAAAACCAGAAAAAAGTCAGAAAAAAGTTAGAAATAATTAGAAAAAAACCAGAAAAAAACCAGAAAAAAACCAGATATTCGTCAGGAAGAATTAGAAAAAAACTAGAAAAAAACCAGAAAAAAACTAGATAATTTTTTCTAGTTTTTTTCTGGTTTTTTTCTAGTTTTTTTCTAGAAATAATTTTCCTGTGGGCTTGGGCTTAGGCTTAGGCTTAGGGCTTAGGCTTAGTATGGGGCTTAGGCTTAGGCTTAGTATCAGGCTTAGGCTTAGGCTTAGGTTCAGGCTTAGGCTTAGGCTCAGGCTTAGGCAATAAAAAATCGAAATTTTCAGAAAAAATCCTGCCAGCTTAGCCTAGAGAATCCTGCCAACTAAGCCTAGACGATGCCTTAAAACATCATAACGCACTCAAAACTATCCAAAAACAAAGATTATAGCCAATTTTGGCTTCGAACTTTAGCCTACGTTCATTTCCAAAAACACTGAAAATGCAATTTTTGGGGGGTCATAGCTCAGAAAATCCAAATTTGTGGATAGGGGTTCTATTACAAAAATTGCTTCCCTCAAGGTGCTCTACTCCAAAAAATAGGTCCACTATTTTTCCCCCCCCAACTGCACTTGATCCCATAAAGATATGTTTAACAAATCTACACGTTATGATTATCGAACTAAACCTAATTCACTGCTGAACAAACTTTTTTGAAGACCGAAGGCCTAAAAACATGTCTGAAAAGTTTTACTGCCCAACGTTAGTCATTCGGAGCGCTACCTTAAGATTGGAAAAAGGGGTTAAATGCAGTTGGGGGGGGGGAATAGTGGACCTATTTTTTTGAGTAGAGCACCTTGGGGGAAGCATTTTTGCTTCAAGAACCCCTATTTCATTTTTTGGATTTTTTGAGATATGACCCCCCGCAATCTGACCGCTCAGTGAGGGACGTTTTCGCAGTTTTTTTTCGAAGCCCTTGTTTTTTCCGTGCTAATCGTGTCTAAATGGTGTCAGATTATTGTTTACAATTTTTTAGAATCAAAACAAAGGCTCTTTGACCGGGTTCCTGCCAAAAAATTGGCCAAATTCGCCAGAAACGTCCAATTTTTGACCAAATTCAAACTTGGCCTTAATTTTGGCTTGAGCTTAGGCTTAGGCTTAGGGCTTAGGCTTAGTATGGGGCTTAGGCTTAGGCTTAGTATCAGGCTTAGGCTTAGGCTTAGGTTCAGGCTTAGGCTTAGGCTCAGGCTTAGGCAATAAAAAATCGAAATTTTAAGAAAAAAACCTGCCAGCTAAGCCTAGAGAATCCTGCCAACTAAGCCTAGACGATGGCTTAAAACATCATAACGCACTCAAAACTATCCAAAAACAAAGATTATAGCCATTTTTGGCTTCGAACTTTGGCCTACGTTCACTTCCGAAAACACTGAAAATGCAATTTTCAAGGGGTCGTAGCTCAGAAAATCCAAATTTGTGGATAGGGGTTCTATTACAAAAAATGCTTTCCTCAAGGTGCTCTACACCAAAAAATAGGTCCACTATTTTTCCCCCCCCCAACTGCACTTGATCCTTAGACGGCGTGTCAACATCATACATTCAGAAGAAGAAGAAGAAGAAGAAGAAGAAGAAGAAGAAGAATTTGTTTAATGCTCAGAAAAATCATCGGTTTAACAATAAAAGCTAGCATGACACAAATGTTCCTTACAATAACCGATGATGTCTAAGGTTAGTAGACAAAATATATTGCCGCGGGCAGAAAACGACCCCAGAGGGGCCGGAGACCGCTCGGTGAGGCTTTTATTAAGGGTTAGTACAAAATCAAACGATAACGAAAGCAAAATAAGCATTCAGCTGGAGTTAACGGAAAAAAAGAGTTTTGGTCACATCTATTATATAATTTGAGAACGGAACTATACATATTACATACATGCCCAATGTGCCATTTTTGAGGGAATGGTTTTTGGATTCCTTGAAATCTGTTAAACCGCACCGGAATATGATTGAAAAATTACTCGTCTTAGAACAACTCAAAAACAATGTTTTTTTGGCCATAAAAGTAAAATTTATTTTGAAAACACCATATATAAACCACACAACCGGCCTGCCCGCGAGCAGTAGCGTACCCAGGATTACGCGAAGGGGGGGGGGGGCTGAACTGATGGTCGACGACCGGTGGGGGGGGGGGGGGGGGTGAAAACGCACACGCAGTCCGCGGCAGTATGCAGAAAGTTCAGATTTTTAAATTTTTTTTTCTGATTTCATTGATATTGCAAAAAAGTTTTATATACGCAACATGTCGTGCAATCATAGAGGTTGCAGGGGTGTGGGGGCGGCAGCCCCCAGAAGCTGGAGCTTTTTTTGAATTTTGAAATAAAATTTTCATTGAAAAAGCAATTCTAAGCAACACTTGGTGTTTTATCATAGTGGTTGCAGGGGCCTGGGGGCGGCAGCCCCCAGAAGCTGAAGCTTTTTTAGAATTTTGAAATAAAATTTGCATTGAAAAAGCAATTCTAAGTAACACTTGTTGTGAATTCATAGTGGTTGCAGGGGTCTGGGGGCGGCAGCCCCCAGAAGCTAAGGCGTTTTTAGAATTTTGAAATGAAATTTGCATTGAAAAAGCAATTCTGAGCAACACTTGGTGTGAAATCATAGTGGTTGCAGGGGTCTGGGGGCGGCAGCCCCCAGAAGTTGAAGCTTTTTTAGAATTTTGAAATAAAATTTGCATTGAAAAAGCAATTCTAAGCAACACTTGTTGTGAAATCATAGTGGTTGCAGGGGTCTGGGGGCGGCACCTAAGGCTTTTTTGGAATTTTGAAATAAAATTTGCATTGAAAAAGCAATTCTAAGCAACACTGGTCGTAAAAAAGAGTGGTTGCAGGAGTCTGGGTTTGGCAGCCCCCCCCCAAGAAGCTGGAGTATTAAAAAAAAAAAAGAAAAAAAAATATAAAAAACCAAACAAAAAAAAGAAACCGCCCCGCCCTTAAAAGCCACACAAAATATATAACTAAATACCAATAATAGTTGTCAGCATTACTCATTATTACTACACCATAGCAGATATAAGTCATGTGTATACATTAGAGCAGTAATGAATTAGGGGCGAGATCTCCTCGAAAGAAAATTTTGAAAAATTTTTGAAATTCCAGTGTAATTTTAGTCAATTGGGAACGTGCCGGAAAATTTTTTTTCAGCGGTGTCATAAAACCAAAGAAGACCACAGGAATAAAAGTGAAAAAGGGGGGGGGCTGAAATCGCGAAGGGGGGGCTAAAATCGCGAAGGGGGGGCTGATGTCCCCCTAGCCCCCCCCCCTGGGTACGCCACTGATCGTCTAGGCTTAGCTGGCAGGATTCTCTAAGCTAAGCTGGCAGGATTTTTTCTGAAAATTTCGGGTTAAATGCAGTTGGGGGGGGAAAATAGTGGACCTATTTTTTTTAGTAGAGCATCTTGGGGGAAGCATTTTTGCTTCAAGAACCCCTGTTTCATTTTTCGGATTTTCTGAGATACAACCCCCCGAAATCTGAACCCTCAGTGAGAGACGTTTTCGCAATTTTTTTCCGAAGCTCTTGTTTTTTCCATTCTAATCGTGTCTAAATGGTGTCAGATTATTGGTTACAATTTTTTAGAATCAAAACAAACGCTCTTTGACCGGGTTCCTGCTGAAAAATTGGCCAAATTCGCCAGAAACGTTCAATTTTTGACCAAATTCAAACTTGGCCTTAATTTAGACTTAGGCTTAGGCTTAGGCTTAGGGCTTAGGCTTAGTATGGGGCTTAGGCTTAGGCTTAGTATCAGGCTTAGGCTTAGGCTTAGGTTCAGGCTTAGGCTTAGGCTCAGGCTTAGGCAATAAAAAATCGCAATTTTCAGAAAAAATCCTGCCAGCTTAGCCTAGAGAATCCTGCCAACTAAGCCTAGACGATGCCTTAAAACATTATAACGCACTCAAAACTATCCAAAAACGAAGATTATAGCCATTTTTGGCTTCGAACTTAGGCCTACGTTCACTTCCAAAAACACTGAAAATGCAATTTTCAAGGGGTCATAGCTCAGAAAATCCAAATTTGTGGATAGGGGTTCTATTACAAAAAATGCTTCCCTCAAGGTGCTCTACTCCAAAAAATAGGTCCACTATTTTTCCCCCCCAACTGCACTTGATCCAAAATTTCTATTTTCAATTGCCTAAGCCTGAGCCTAAGCCTAAGCCTGAACCTAAGCCTAAGCCTAAGCCTGATACTAAGCCTAAGCCTAAGCCCCATACTAAGCCTAAGCCCTAAGCCTAAGCCTAAGCCCAAGCCTAATTAAAGGCCAAGTTTGAATTTGGTCAAAAATTGGACGTTAAAGTATTCTCCAGCATATTAATACTAAAAAACTATTACTACTACTATACTAGTATATAAATATTAATACTAAAAGCAAATCATTAAAGCAAAATAAACAAAAAAATATATAACTTACTTGCTAAGCAGGAAAAGAACGAGAAATAGTTTAAGGCAGTAAATAATTATCATATAATAATAATCCAGTAATGATAATCCAGTAATAATAAAAGTCCAAGCAGCGCCCAAGCGCCTAAATAGTGCAAAAAAAGCACCATCTATTTTTCAAGCCTATGAAAAAAATAGCGCTTATAGCACTTTGATGCGCTATCGTTTTGCTATATGCGCTATTTTTATATCGTCGACTAGAGCACAAAAAAAATTGGAAATAATTTTAAAAATATTTTTTTTATTGAAGCATCGTATACGTAGTAAAAAGTACAAAAATTTGCAATGAATTAGCCAATAGCACAAAATAGCGCCTAAATAGCGCAAATAGCACCATCATGTGCTATAAGCGCTATTTTTTAAGCCTATGAAAAAAATAGCGCTTATAGCACTTTGATGCGCTATCGTTTTGCTATATGCGCTATTTTTTTATATCGTCGACTAGAGCACAAACAAAAAATTGGAAATAATTTTAAAAATATTTTTTTATTGAAGCATCGTATACGTAGTAAAAAGTACAAAAATTTGCAATGAATTAGCCAATAGCACAAAATAGCGCCTAAATAGCGCAAATAGCACCCTCATGTGCTATAAGCGCTATTTTTTAAGCCTATGAAAAAAATAGCGCTTATAGCACTTTGATGCGCTATCGTTTTGCTATATGCGCTATTTTTTTATATTATCTACTAAAAGACAAACAAAAATTAAAAAAAAATTTAAAACTGTTATTTTTTATTGATGAATCGTATACGTAGTAAAAAGTACAAAAATTTGCAATAAGTTAGCCAATCACAGAAAATAGCGCCTAAATAGCGCAAATAGCACCATCAGGTGCTATAAGCGCTATCCAAAATCAGCATCACTATTTAAAGGGAAATTAACACAAACACCAATAGGCCAGCGTAGCTCAGTTGGTAGAGTGTTAAGCTAGAAATCTAGCAATGGGTGGTTCAAATCCCCCCTGGCCATTTTGCTGTAGAAGTTTCATCCATATCCAAAAAAATAGCACATATAGCACCTTCGATAGCGCTTATAGCGCAAATAGCGCATATAGCACTCCCAAAAAGCGCTATAGCGCAAGTAGCGCATATAGCACCTTCGATTGCGCATATAGCGCAAATAGCGCATATAGCACTCCCAAAAAGCGCTATAGCGCATATAGCGCATATAGCACCCTCGATAGCGCATATAGCGCAAATAGCGCATATAGCACCCCCAAAAAGCGCTATAGCGCAAATAGCGCATATAGCACCCTCGATAGCGCATATAGCGCAAATAGCGCATATAGCACCCCCAAAAAGCGCTATAGCGCAAATAGCGCATATAGCACCCTCGATAGCGCATATAGCGCAAATAGCGCATATAGCACCCCCAAAAAGCGCTATAGCGCAAATAGCGCATATAGCACCTCCGATAGCGCATATAGCGCAAATAGCGCATATAGCACCCCCAAAAAGCGCTATAGCGCAAATAGCGCATATAGCAAATTCCATAGCGCTTATAGCGCATATAGCGCATATAGCGCATAAAAAAAGCGCTATAGCAAAAAAAGTGCTATTTCGATTTCGCTTACACGCGTTCGTTACCCAAAAGAGGGTCAAGAATAGGTGTAAAGTGTTTTAACATATTTAATAATTTATTGTGCTTTTTAATTATTTTTAGTAGAGACCTTTTTGTTGTCGCGAAGTGTTTGAAAAAACTGGTCAAATACGTGAACTTGGATTTTCACAAGGCCAAATTAATTTGGCCCGATCCCATGCGTACCTTCTTCAGCTTGGATTTAAAGGTGGGTTTAGTATTATTCCTTATCGAACTTGAAGCCGATTCTGTTAATTTATTCAGTTATTTACCATAATTTTTTTGATCTCTAAGCTGCTTGTTCTGAAAAAATGGCTTACTGACTAGTAAGCACTCATATTCAGTAAGCTGCTTTTGTCTGCTCAGTTAATACATATACATATTACCTGTACACGGGGTCTCGTTCTGGGAGTGGCTTGTGTCGAATTTTTTTAAATTTCAGGGGGCTTATTCGGTTTTGAGTGCAAAAACGCGAAAAATTCAACTTTTTGGTAAAAACTGTTTTTGTTTTTTTTACTGGTAAAATACCTATATTTGGAGCAATGTTTTGGAAGCAAGTCAAATTTGCGGGGCGGGGGGTTTGTTCCGAAATTTCAAATTTAAAGGGGGCTTGCCCCCCCCAGACTCCCATGTACACCTGTGTGCATATATGAGTATGCTTATAGACCAACTTGCCATTTGGTTTAACAATGTCCACAGTTTTTGGAAGTGACGACGAAGAAGAAGAAGACATGAATGAAATTTAATAAATTTTAATGAAGATTAGAACTAGCTAGTCTTAGCAGCTTAGATGTTTAATAAATGCAATAATACATAGCATACTTATTCTTTGATATGTTCGTGGCAAGGGTGTAATGAGAGACAATTCCTTGATTTGACTTTCCGAAACATCATTTTGAATAGGCAATGACTATTGCCATGTAAATGCTTCCACAGAACAAACGTCACGCATACTCACACGTGGTGGCTTTAGCGCAGGCTCCATATTTATATAAATTCCTATCTTGGTGTTTTCTTAGTTGACCGTTTTGCAGGTTTTCTTTTCAATAAAACACGTTTCCGTTTTTGTGGCTTCTTCAGTGGAAGACGCTTTTTTGTTGTGGACTTTTTCGGTTTAAAGAACTTGTGCCTTTCGATTTGTTGAGTTTTGAATTATCACAGGAATAACAGCATTGACGGTTCCGTCTAGTTTACGGCGATAACAAAACACCATGATTGCTGCATAGTTAATAAAAATAATCGCATAAATATTTATCAGTGTTCGTGCCAGTATTTATTGCTTTCGGTCTAGTCTATACCCAGTACTGTTTGAAGTGTAACTGCACGCTAGCCATTCCACTTTGAAATAAAACAGGGTCTCCAGACATATCTGTTATTGTTAATAGAACGTCGTCCCAATAATCAGTACTAACCTTCACATAGTCACGGTTACTTGGCTCATAAAGGATGCTTTCACTGTATGTAGAATTGGTGGGTACCACTGCAAGTAACTTTTCGGACGTATTGTTGTAAAGCTGTCGTTCTTGAAAAGAACACCATCAGAAAACATCTGGTAAAATACATGACATCAATGGCATATTCTCCTTCCAAATCTGAATCTGTTGCGTTTCTGGTAAGTCCCAACATTTTGGCGAGTTTTGTTGACACGTTCCGCAATCGTAATCTTTTTTGCATACAATTTTCAAACGGTTTCCATTGGGCAAAAGTGATGCATCAATATTGTCAGAATCAATATCAAAAGCTTGTTTAAAGACCTTCACCAACGCATTGTTATTGGAGCAGAACATATTCGGTAGTGAGACTTTGACCCAAATGGACTTGTTCACAAAGAGTAGTACGCTAAATTAAAATCTTCGGTAGTAATATTGCAAAAAGTTGACGGTAGGACCACTTTTGCAACAGACACAAGATGATGGGATTTGTCAAAAACGTGCACCAGATCTGAACAAATGAATGCATCACCAGTTACATCGCCAGTTAGAGTAATTAGAAAAGCCATTGCCATCTGTGTCTGGTCGAAAATGTTCAAACCTTTACACGGACAGAGGATCCGAATTCACCTCACAAGCATTCCGTGACTTCACGAACGATGAAGCTGTACATCAGTATTTTGCCACGGATGAGAACATCAAAAGTGCTATTGCTGAAAGAACAATACAAGAGCTGAAGAAAAGACTTTTTCGTTATTGTTTCAGTGTTGATAATTTTCGATGTTTAGATAAGCTTACAGATATTATTGATGGAAATAGTGTTTGTGACCGGCCGGGAAAAGCCGGCCGGCCGGCCGGCGGAAAGAAATCGGCCGGCCGGAAAACACCTGCCGGTTAAAAACACGCCACCGTTTCAACCGACTGACAAAATTATGCCGGCATAACAATCCGACAGGCTAAGTTTATGCCAAAATCACACTCTGGACTGGTTTTATCCAAAAATTTGGCCGCTCCGGCCGGCCGGCCGAAGTTTTTCGCCGGCCGGAACCGGCCGGCGGCTTTCGCGGCCGGTCACAAACACTAGATGGAATGAACAAAAGACAAATGAAAATTTTAAATGGATTAAGCCCTTCAAGAGTAACACCCGAAAACCAGTCTTATATTTTCTCTTCTCAAAAAGTATCCAAGACTAAAAAGCCTAATTCTTTCAAAATTGGGGATTGGGTTAGGGTTCAAATGATTAAACCATTAACATCTAAAGGCTATGAACCAACTTTTTCTAATGATATTTTTCGTGTTTCTAGAGTTTTGTCTGGATCACGCCACCGATACAAGCTAGCAGATAATCAAGGAACGCTGTTGTGGCCATCTTGGTACAGTCAAGAACTATTGTATGTACCAAACGTTGAAGAGCAGAAACAACTGAAACTGAAAAGCGTTCCAAAACGGTCACGAATCCAGTAAAATGTTTGCCTGTGATAAATGTCCTGCGGTATATACACGTAAGGATAATTTGGAACGTCACCGACGTAAACGCCACCCTGAAGATTACCCTTCAATGGAATGCCACACCTGCAATAAGCGATATGTATCGAAGCTTCATTTTCAACACCATCTTGATCAACATGCAGCGTCAAAAGGTCCCTATTTTGTTTCAACAAGTCATGACAATGTAAAAATTGATAATGACGTTAGTTCTAACAACATTGATGACATCAGTTCTCAAAGCGACAGCTCAACTAATGGGATATTGAGATGCTTAAAGACGAAAAAGAAACAATACAAGCTGATGACGAAAATAACGTTGCCAGCGATGAAAATCATGATGAGCTTTCAAGGTATTATACTCTAGAGCAAATTGATGAACGAAGTAGTTCGGGTTTACAAACTGTAGTCAAGGACTTGAAAGTGACGTTTAAAAACGTGAGTCATTTAACTGGATCCGAAGTTTATGAGCGCTTGCATGAAATTTTTGATGACGTTATGAT
>JASANF010013695.1:0-10062 GCA_030248245.1 Trissonchulus sp. WLG1_4
TCAAGAGTACATAATAGCTTCTCACTCTATATAGAAGAAGAGTGAGACACTCTCCAGCCTGCCTGTGTTATAGCACGGGCAGATGCGCTGGTCGTTTTCAGGCTACATGTTGACATTCTATGCACCATGTGACTGGCCAATCAGAAGCGAGCTTCTATTTTTTCTAATTGGCTGACGCCTGTGCACGTGCTCCAATCATAAAACGGGATAGGGATAAAGGCTAATAACTCATTATTTATTCATAGTCTGCTTGTAAAAACATTAAAAAAGATTTGCAAATACCTTTGGGAATTTTGGCAAACTTTCAGCGAAATTGATTGAGAAACTTTGAAGAAATTCAGAAAAGTTTATATCTCAAAAGTTTCTCAATCAATTTCGCTGAAAGTTTGCCAAAATATCCCTAGATTTATTTACAAACCTTTTTTAATGTTTTTGCAAGCAGACTATGAATAAATAATGAGTTATTAAGCTTTTAACTCTATCTTAATGCTTATCAACGCATCAGCGATTATATACTAAAGTGTGTTACGCAGGGAATCTACGCGCTGATTGGCCAGTCACATGTTGCATAGAATGTCAACATGTAGCCTGAAAACAAACAGCGCATCTGCCTGTGCTAGAACACAGGCAGGCTGGAGAGTGTTTCACTCTTCTTCTATATAGAGTGAGACGCTATTATGTACTCTTGGTGGCGTGATTATTGCGTGGCCGCCTCAGCGCCGTGCATACTAATTTCAGTCAATGCACTGAAACGAAATCTGCATGCAAATCATGCATAGTTTCAGTGCATTGACACTGCAGGCTGCAGTGATCTGATGCTCAGCAGCTGAGTGGCGTTACGAGCGTATGTAGGCGTGTGCTTGCGTGTCTGCTGTGTACGTACGACTGTGAAAATACTATGAATAATAGAGGCTATGCTTGCCAGATATCGATAGTGCATCACAACGAATGCACTAAGCGCAAAGTTCTGTGGCCGAACGAAGTCATGGCCAACAAAGACAATCAGATCGTGTAAGACCTGGAGTTTTGTTTGATAGTATGCAAGACTGCATTGCTAATCTAACTTTTTTGCTAACTTCACTACCTCAGAAAACGTCTATAATTGTCGCTTAACGATCACGGGGCAAGGACGCACTGATCTCGAGTTTATTAACGCGTAAGCTCAAAGTTTGTTGCGATTATGTGTCATCGCTCAGGCATATATACATGTATATTATGTGGGTCACTCTGGACTACTATGACGGCGATCCTGCCTCTACCATAATTGAAGGCTACCATTACAAGATCCGTTGTATCTGAAGCCCAGAAAAGCGGACTGCGGTCGGAATTTAAATAGTTAACGAGGCCGTTCATAACTTTACTACTTTCGTGATGAAAAAGTCAAAGTTTTACATTATTTAATCACGCATAGGTTTTATTTTGTCGTTAGTGTGTTGCAGAAGCTTATTATAAAGTATAAAGCAAGAGCTATTGACTTGTGGGGCGGCGGGTAAAAGAAATTTAGTTCCAACATGATGCAGCAATACATAGATGTTTGCTTTTGCAATATCAGTGTGCCAGTTCCTGACAGTTTGATGTCACCGCGCTGAATTTTACCGAAACGGTAAAATAATACTTACTGTCAAAGTGGCACAAAAGTGCTTGTTTTGTAATTTTGTCGGTTGAACATATATACACACGGCAGTAAATATGAATTGACCCGTCCGATGTTGAACGGTTCCATGTGAATCTCCTATGAAACGGTCTGAAAGCTGATTTGAGTCCCTCGTTCTGAGTAAAATTAACTTTTGCATTAGAGTCCTGAGCTGATTAGAAGACTTGCCAGCCTCTAGACCTGATGTATGCCATAAAATAATCATGGTACCATAATCTAAGCTATTAAAATCATCACTTATATACTCTAGCTAGACCCCAGAATATTACAGCCTTGAAGATAGATTAGACCTTCTTAGAAAATATTCCACTTCACAGGTGGCGGAAATTAGATTGAGTTACTAAAATTCAGCTTCAAGTAACTGCGAATGGGTGAGTAAAGCGAGGTTGAAATGTGTCGAACGGTTCTGTAGACAGACAGACAGACACAGTGCTACAGGTTCAAGTAACCCTGCTTCTTTTGACACTTGTGCATGAAACGAGTAATTAAAAATGAATAATTATTCAATAAATAAAGCTATACTTGACTAAAAGCTAAGTCACACGGCACGTTGGGTGCACTCACAGAGCGGGGATGCAATTACAAACTCCATTTATCCAGTCATCTAATAATCTAGGCTAAGAAACGGTTAATTATGATGAATCGACTTAACGGTGGGTGACTTATGAGCTTAAGAGGATTAGGAACAGTTTAGATATTATTTATTTCGGCGCTTGCTAAAAACTTTGACTGTAATAAACATGCATGATGAAGGCTTTTTGTAGAGAAATTAGTGACGTATGTATATAGTTAACAAAGCACACTTGCTCTTACTGGGCCCAATTTTATAAAAATTTCAACGGCCCGTTGAACTCAACGCGCCGTTGAGCTCAACGGAGCCGTTGAAAAATTAGTCAATTTTACAAAAATTTCAACAGCTCCGTTGAGTTCAACGGAGCCGTTGAATATCCTCCGTTCAAATCACGCTACTACTACTAGCAAGAGTACATAATACATCCTATTATGTACTCTTGCTACTAGGTATTTCGTTCTAAAGTCTTTGATTTTCACCGACATTATATTCTAAAATATGCACTGGAAATTTCAACGGAGCCGTTGAAGTAAAATTGGATTTTATAAAGCCTCCATTGAAATTTTTCAACGGCTCCGTTGAAAAATTTCAACAGCAATTTTATAAAAAATCTATCTCTCCGCCGAGCTCAGCGGAGCCGTTGAAAATCCTCCGTTCAAATCAGGCGACTACTATTATTTCGTTCTAAAGTCTTTGATTTGTGCCGGAAATTTTCAACGGCTCCGTTGAGCTCAACGGAGCTAGGAAGGAGCTACGTTGAAATTTAAATTGATATTTTGCTGGTTGAAAATAAATAAAGGAAATAAAGGATAGATTTTTGTTGTTTTTTTTGTTGCTGTTTATGAACTGTTTGTTTTGTTGTTCACAATTCACAAATTTGTTTTGTCCGATATCCGGCAAAGTTAAATTCAGTTCCAATCTGCCAAAATTTTTGAGCTGACGGACAAACGGACATACAGCTCACAAGTAGGTTTGTTTCAGTTAACTGTAACCGATAACTTAATTGGTTTTTCATTTTAGTAATCAGTTAAAGTTAACTGATAACTGATTACATTTTGCGTAACAGTTAACTTTTTATCGCTAAATCAGTTACCTGAAAATATTTAAAAAAGTGTATTTTTAATAACTTCCACAAAATTCTAAGCAATTCTAAAATTATTATAAATTTCAAGCTTTTCGCAGAATTGCAAAAATTTGCCAGCGAAAAAACCCAGCCCATAACTGATTAATTTCAGTTAAAGTTACCTATCAGTAAAAGTTATCAGTTAACTGTAACTTCAACTGATTTATTTTTTGGCCAATAACTTAACTGTAAGTAGTTTAACTGATTTAATTTTTGGCTAATAATCTAAATGTACCTTTAACTGATTTAATATTTCATAATTTAAACAGCCGTACTCACAAGTACAAATTGAACCTTTGTCAGTATGCCCATACATTCGTATGCCCGTAGGCACTAATGTCCGTTTGACATAAAAACAAGTATGAATCGAAAAAAAACGGATGAAACGGATGACGGGCTTTTCCATATGCCCTATTTCGTGTCCGTTGGGCTTATAACTTATTAACATTAACCTATCGCTAATGACTTCTGTGCAACAGGCCCCAAAATTTATTTGTGGACTACTAGACATTGCTTGTTATCGGTTTTGCGCCGTGGTCATGCCCACCGACCCGACCTGTTGCCAAATGTTCGCAATAGTGTTATAAAATCTATCATTGCGCGAATCTCTTTTTTCAAAAGCGTCCGTTGAGCTCAACGGAGCCGTTGAAATTTCATTCGATTTTATAAAAATTTCAACGGCTCCGTTGAGCTCAACGGCTCCGTTGAGTTCAACGGTGCCGTTGAGCTCAACGGTGCCGTTGAGCTCAACGGAGAATTTTTAGTCTTTATAAAATTGAAATTTTTTCAACGGAAAACTTTCAACGGCCCGTTGAGCTCAACGGGCCGTTGAAATCTTTATAAAATTGGGCCCTCAAGTCTGACTAGAAATTGCTGAACCTGAGACAAAACAGGTGGCGTGATTTTGTGACTACTCGCTGTACTCGTGATGCTTGACAGTTTTTTGCAAGGAAATCGCGTGTTATACGTTATACGTTATACGTTATACTAATTCCAAGTGTGAGGTTATAAGCAGATCTAGAGTGCACTCAGTAATTTATACGCACTGATACTGAGAGGTGCATGAACGAGTTTGCGCAGAGCACGACTCTATGCAGTATGCAGTGAGCTTCACGCGCAAGTGCGGATGTTTTTGAAAGCACAATACAGAACTGTCGTGAAATTACAATGCGATACGTAATAATAAAGATGCACGTCCACCGCAGTGCAATGAATAAATTCTAATACACGGTGTGAATATATCGTTAGTTATTATTCCGCCTAGAGGCGGAATAATTAGAATAATTTCGTAGCACCAAGAGTACATGCTTGGTGCTACGAGTCACCACAGGGCCTATGCTTACCATAGGCCTAATATGAGGCAGTTTTTTACTGCCATTGGGGGCCTTGAACTACATCCTAACCTGCAAATGAAACCAAAATGACGTAGTAACATCGACTTATGCGTTATCTTAAACTTAATTTAAATTTTATTTGTTTACAACGTACGTACAATTTATTTATTCGGATTTTAACTTTTCCGCCAAAGCCCACTTCGGTTGTCTGCAATTTGCAGGACAACTTGAAGATTGGTCAGCCACTCAAGCGCTTATGCAAATTAGTTGCATAATTTGCTCCAATCAACAGCCACGAAGACTACGTAATAATCTTCACACATCCAATCAACTGGCAATACATAGGTGGAGCTTTAATAGATTAATATGCTAATTAGTTTTCTCATTATTATTGGGACAGTCGTTCGTTAGTTAGTCAGTCATTCATTGTATTACCACTCCCAAGTAGCGTGGTGTAGGGGGGACTACAGTAGCAAATGCAATATGAGGACACCCTGGGAGCAATTTTTGCAGTGCAACATTTTGAACTGATGGATCCAAAGCAGAAGAAGGCACCGTAGACAAATTACAGGAAGACAGACGCATCAATGCCCTCCCAATGCATATCCTATTCCAAGTGCCCTTTTCAGGGCAGTACTGGTTATTGTTTAGTGTATAGTGTCAGTCAGTCGGAGCAAAGCAATATTATCAGTAGAACTAAGTAGTACATAGTACGTATTTTATTTAGATAACAAATTTAGCGCTCGCTAGAGACGTTATGTCACTACTTACTAGACCTGCTATCATTAACATCATTCCCCTCGCCACAACTCAGCTGTACTAAAAGTGACCATAATGTAGCCATCAAACTGCGGTACCCTTGATCCTATAGCGACGTTAACCTCGCCAACAATCTGTGGTAGCTTTGATCTCAAAGGTTATCCTGTCCTCACGTAGCCAAAAAAGTGCTTTAGTTTTAATCCAAAGGTGACCCTAATGGGACCAACAAACTAATTCAGCTTTCTTCAAAAGACAGGTACCATGATGTTACAATATTAGTAGCTAACAAGCTGATTTGGGTTTTGGTTTGGGTATGAAATAAATCAAACAGCCGTTCGGCCGGTTATTTCAGCCGGATGTCCGTTCATCTGTCTCCTATGCCACAACGCCATGAATTGACAATTGACGTATGTAAAGTAGGTTTGTATGCATTTGCATTTATTGGACTATGTTTACAGTGTGCATTTTGCGCCACCACGGCGGAATTTGCCATTTTGAGAGGACTGCTTGTTGACGTTAGTTATTGCGCAGTTTTTTCCAGACAGGTATGATGCAATCAATATTATCGTTATGGTATGTATCAAAAAGCACAAAACACTGCAAAGTCTCCAGCACCACAAAAGACAAAAGAGAGTGTCGATTAGCACATACATGACTTGACATATACGCCCTACAGAGTGAGTTATTTAGTGACCTAGTAGCAGTTTTATATAAACTAGAATAGTTTAGTTTTTGTATATTTATAGCAGGCATTCGCAACGTTACATACGAGGAGCCAAGGCCGCTGCGTAAAAATAGGAGCACACACGCTGACCATTTACGTACATACAATTATTTAACCTTGAACCGGTGGCTTAGTGACGCAAGCCGTATTCGCAGAGGGAAAACTGGGCAATTAGACCGTGTTCCCAAAGCCTACCGAAACAAAGAGTAGGTAATGCCTAGCTCCGGGCAACGTTTTATGGAAAAGACGCCTGGAAATTACTCAGTCGACCGGTCCATTCCACTACGGGCGGCCCGCCGGAATCACTAAGCACCAAAACATAGACAAACAACAAATTATTGAAATACAGAACAATTGACAAATTTATAGTAAAAACATGATGCGAACTAGGGAAAAACTTACTACAATAAAAACCAACGTGAGCACCTTAGAAACGGTTCCTAAACACTCGCGCAAAAAGTTTCCCTATTGTAGATTTTTGGATATTGGCTCCGCAGAGCTCTATTTCGGGCGCCTGTTACTTTTTACGCAAATTTAGAGTGGAAAGAGACTATTTTTTGTGGAAATGTCAACGTGCAGTAGGAATATCCTGCATACCTAGTTCCAACACAACATCTAATCGAAAATATTTTATAAGGTGACAAGTCGGACGGAACTAATTTTCAATACACGAGTCCTTTCAGAATGCAAGTCTACGTCGAAGTCAACAACCCGTTCACGTTTGTTCAATCGGTTCGAGTTAGTTTACTAGATCGCCTTTGAGAACCACTTGAGCTCGACGGTGGAAGTAGACCTGCCCTGCCATCTGATGAAATGCATGATCGTATTCTTAGAAAAAAGTTGCCGATGACAAAGTTTGTTGCAACAGTTCGTCTACAAGCCAACGAATTAAAATTTAGACTTACTTAAGACCAAGTAAGACTTAATCACACAAGACACAATGTGGAAAATGCGCGGGGTACCTCTTGGCTCGTGGGTATCACACGAATCATGATACCAAATAATGCCGTATGACGCCCCCTGCACTCTGCCTGCAGCCCTAAACAGGCTTTACAAAGGTGCAAATCCTTGAACTAAGGGCCTCTATTTCTTTACCGGATTAAAGGGATAATTATGACTAAACGGTTTAAAAACAAGGCTTAAAAATGTTTTTTCTTGGTCATGTGTCTAGTAATATCACGAGTATGCCTGTGTCACACGGTTAATATATTGTCTTAAGATTTAAGGTTTTATATTTTGCTTTGAGATTTGAGACACCAGTCCAGTGTGCTGTGCCTGTGACGTTTTGAACCCGGTTCATACTTCATACTCGTCCTTATTTTTGTCCCAGCCAATATGTCCTTGAGCAGCAGTTTAAGCAAAACTAGGTAGAATGACCAATAGATCGAATTTTTCGCATGAAAAAAATTGAGGATAAGTCCAACTGGTGCGCAAAACATGACATAATCATTCTGTCAAATTCGCACAATAGCAGACAGAAAATTGTCATCGTTCCTGTCCTTCGTCCCTACGTTCTTAAATACAAGTGTGAAGTATGAACCGGTCTTAATTCCCACGGCAGGTTTAAAGTTGAACCAACTTTTCGCAAAGCAGCTGAACATAAGGCAAAACTGTGCTTAACCGATACTACATATTTACATATATTTTCTGCTTTTGATATTTTATTGTATGATATACTCTGACATAACTATTTTTAAATAGGCTACATAATATCTGCTTTTGATTTTTGAAGCATCCCTTTCCCTTCGTTCCTATAACTAACTATGCAGCTGCATAATTGTCGCTCATTGATAAAAATACTAACAAGCAGCAGTTTGCTGCAAAAGAAAAACAGAAAGAATTTTACAGGAGTTTGTCACATCTGACAAAAAACCTGTTGCGAGCTCATTTTTTATTCCGACTTGGATAAAAACTTTCAGCAAACTGCTAAATTCTATTGGAAACATCTTTTAAGGAAGACTAAAGCACTGTGGCTAAAAAAATAGAAAAAAGCCAATCAACTGTGCTTGAGCAACGAGCTGGATTTGATTCATACCCGAATCAAACAGGTTAGAACGTTCAAACCTGTCACAGAGTTTTCCTGTAGAACCATTTTCTAAATATCACTTGGGGACTATCGCATTTGCATGAAAACATAGTTTGAAAAATAGCGAACATATGCTGCCAGAATCCGTGTGCACACTAAATTTTAGAATATTTTTATAAAAAACGATAAGGAGCACTATTTGGCTTTATTTTCCAACCAGCAGTTTTGTCAAGCTCAATTCTTCTGACTCAATCAAATTCTTCAAGCGAACATGCGCGGACGGCCATGACTCGGCAAAAAGAGGCTTGCTTTCTCCTCTCGCCCACTCGATTTATTACTTCTATAAAGTTATTATGAGACAAATATGCTGAACACTGGAAAATAAAAGTTTTGTGCAAAAGGTTGTCCGCAAAATATGTTAGTTAAAAACCCTTCATTCACATACTGTAACAAAATCTCAAATTGTAACAAAATGACAAAATTTGACTGTAAACCCTTTACTTGGTGATAACGTCAATTTTCAGTAAATGCCAAAATGCCAGTTTTGAGCCGGGAATTTCACATGTTAACCCCATACATAAGAAACTTGGCTAAACTTTTGTATTAGCTACAACTGAAACTTTGTCAACAACACTAGCGTAGTATTCATTTTTGACAGTAAAGAATAAAGCTTCAGCAAAAACCCGAAGCAGTTCTAAATACGAACAGCCACTTCGCTTGAGCAAAGAGCTGGATTTGATTCATACCTGAATCAAACGTGTTAAAACCGTGAAACTTGTCACACAATTTTTTTTCGGAAACAGTTCGTCGATTTTACTGGGAGACTGTTAGAGCAATTAGATTTGTACACATAGGACATAAAGAGCTACATTTGACTAATACTCCAATCGTATGGGTTATCAACAATGCGACATGCACACAATTAACGCATGAACAGACACAATTCTCAAACACACCCATGTGCACGTACATGCGCACAATCACAGTGATCAAAGCACACACAGACGCGCACAGATCTCTCGCCAAGCTTTACGTTGCCACTTCACAAAAATTCTACAGACAGAAGCCAGCGTGCTGTGCAAGTCATCCACAGGCATTATGAATTACACACACACGCACACACACCTACGGTTAATTTTATCACACAGCCTTACGTTTTGTACTAGGGTCATCATAAGGACCTGTTGCGGTGTGCCGCAACAGGAAAAACTAATTTTCATTCATCTCGAGAACATTCTTGGAAACCAACGACGTCATATTTTGTACAGTACCAGATATTTTTTATGCTTTTCTCTCCATATACTTTAGCTTGCGCATTTGAAGTCAAAGCCGAGAGCATGTAATCATATTTATAAGAGGATTTATTAAGTAAATTTCTACTGCCAATTGCAGACCATCTTTTAGGCATGTTCCTATCACTAGCCAGCCTAATTGAAAAGCATTTGAGGCAAAAAGTAGGTTGCATGCAGGTGATATTTAATTTTCAATTTTCTTTATTCGACTTGACGTGTGGAGAAGTGTTCTTTAGAATAGACAGAGGAAGCCTTGTAAGGTCCAGCCCATAGTTGTCAGCTCCGAGTATATCCCTCTCAAACGGAGGAAATTACTTTAATTTTAGAGGCTGCTAGGAGGTTTTTGGAGTTATTTCGGCTGCTACTCCAATTCTAGGCTTAGACGACTTGTAGGCAAAAAGTATGCCCAACTCTGCACCAGTTAATGGCAAGGCGCTATAAATTATTCACTAAAAAGTTACTGTGTTTTTCTGGATTTTGGGGCTAAAATGGCCTGAGTCGGCTTCCACTGTCCGCATCCTATTAACTGGGTTTGGCTATAAGGGCTATGCTTTCCACAAAATTTTGGATCATTTGTGC
>JASANF010013698.1:0-19263 GCA_030248245.1 Trissonchulus sp. WLG1_4
CGTACTTCGTTCAGTTTCGTATTGTATCGTTTCAATGACAATACAGCGCATTATATACTAAACGTGAATAATCCAGATGACACTCCTATTCTGTTTTGGGTTATTTAACACATTTTTGCGTGAAAAATATTTGGTTTCAATTTTAGACCCGATTTGAAATATCTATAAGTTCATAAAGATGTTCTAGTGCTCCGATTTCCATGCCTTGGAAGTCGAGCGGTTCTGATTTTTGCTTCTCAACTCATGGATCAGAGTTCGAATCCCATCAGTGTTTTTTTTCGTCAAAAATTTTGCGTCGCCTGACGCACATGCCCAAATTTTTTTGCGTCATTTTGAAAAAAAAAGTGCGCAGAGCGATTATAATGCTATCTACGCGCGTGTTTTAGGTTAAAATCACATTTTCATGGCACTGGCCGTCCTCAATTACGTTTTTGGGGATTTGAAAAATTTTTCTGAGAAAATTTTCAACTCTTACCTTAAAGCAGTGGCGTACCCAGAAAATAATGTCGGGGGGTTTTGGTAATGACTTTTTGATTTTTTGTAATGGGTAAAAATGTACTTTTTTATAAAAATGTAAATTGAAAGTGGAAGGGCACGTAGGCGAAAGTGGCCATCGTCTGGGGGCGGCAGCCCCCCAGATAAAATTGGAAAGTTTTTTGGATTTTTAATAGAAATTTGATCAATTGGAGACGTATCGGAAATTTTTCCGACCAGGCAATAAAAACAAAAGGGAGGACCCTTGTGTAGAAATTCACAGGAAAACAATTTCGGAGGCGGGAAGAATTCCGCCCATCTTTCCGTATAGGGTAGACCGGGGTAAAATGGCAAACCGGGGCAATATGGTTAACCAAACTTTGGTCAGCTGCATAATTTTAACCAATGACTGTACAGCGCTCATTTTTTCTAAATTAAGCTCTGATCATGTGACGCAGTTACTGGCTGAATTTCGTCACGTGACGTTTAGTTTAACAAAAATAAGAGTCATTTGTAAAATTACACAACCGTCAGGCCGCTGATTGTCCAAAAACTAAAAAATTTGCAAATTTTACAAACTGTTTGAAATTTCCGAACCGTAAGTTTACTGAAAGTGTTAATTTTTGTACTACAAACCAATACAAATACAACAAAACTATGCTGTAATTGCTTTCATAAAGATTAAAGTAAGAACACTAATCCAAAACGTTGCAAGGATGTGAGACGGCAGCCCCAAAAAATTTTGTGAGAAATTTTTTTAATTTTTGGCCTGATTTGATGAATTGGAGACGTATCAGAAATATAAACTTAGGTTAACTGCCGGCCACAACACTTCGTTTTCCCAGAGAATTGAAAATTGCTATCGGTTCCGAAATTGCATCGGTTCCGGTTCAAGTTCCGGTTCCGGTTCTATTAACACCTTCGGTTCCCGTTCCGGCAACGGTTCTAATCGGTTCCAGTGGAACGATTACGAACACTAACTCAGTCATTATTTGTCCTGTCGCTGGTCGTCGCTCAATATGGCCCAAAAAATTATCTTTAAATTTCGACAGTTTGAACAAAGTTTTTTTTGTTAATATAATGCTTGTTTATGTCGAAAAAAGTTCCGTGCTTTGCTTTTTATGAAAATAAGATGCAATAAAATACCTTTGTGTGCTGTCTTAGTCGAAAAATATTCACATCATCGACTTTTTTGAAGTTTCACAGCCCACAAGTGCACTCGCCATATTACCCCACTTTTTGCCATATTACCCTACTACGTTAGCCATATTACCCTATTTTTCGTGATTTTGAGTGAGCATCTTTGTAAGTCAATTTTTTCTCATAGAAACAAGCTAGAAACTTGAAATTTGTCAGACCTATTGGCGAAATGTGGTACTTTATATGGTGCAAAACAGGGTTTTATAAATTACCGGTGGGTCGACTTATAGCATCAAGTAGGGTAATATGAGAAACAAGCTAGAAACTTGAAATTTGTCAGACCTATGGCGAAATGTGGTACTTTATATGGTGCAAAATAGGGTTTTATAAATTACCGGTGGGTCGACTTATAGCATCAAGTAGGGTAATATGGCTAAATGGGTTGCACTCTGTGTAAGTCGCACAAATGCACAGGATTTTTAGCCCCCCCCCCCCCCTTACCAGTGCGCGCGGCTATTGCTTCCACCCCCCTCTGTCATTTAAAGCGACGGAGGGCATGCAAAACACTTCCTAATAAAACCAAGGGCCCCCCCCCTTACGTATGGCTCTGACAGCTAATACCCCCACCCATCTGCTAAGATCGCGCAAAAGGATCGCGCAAGGGCCGCGCAGGCACCGCGCAAGCTATCTTGCGCGAGGCCATCCAACTACCCCCACCCATCTACCACCCCCCCCCCCCCCCCCGATCGCGCAACAGGATCGCGCAATGGCCGCGCAGGCATCGCGCAAACTATTTTGCGCGAGGCCAACCAACTACCCCCACCCATCTTCCAAGATCGCGCAATAGGATCGCGCAAGGGCCGCGCAGGCATCGCGCAAGCTATCTTGCGCGAGGCCATCATAACTACCCCCACCCATCTACCAAGATCGCGCACCCCCCCCAGCCAAACTTTCCCAGCCCTACCACCACGATCGCACACCCCCCCCATCCCAACTCTCCACCTCCCTACCCACCCTCTACCACATCCCCCACCACCCCACATCCCAACACCACCACACACCCACCCCCCCAACGCCAAAATCGCCAACCGCCACATCGCGCAGCATACGCGGCCATCACACCCCCACACCAACGCGCAAGGATCGCGCAAGGGCCGCGCAGGCATCGCGCCCCCCCCCCCCAAACCTATCCTGCGCGAGCTGTCCACCCCCCCCCCATCTTACCAAGCATCCGCGCAATAGGATCGCGCAAGGGCCGCGCAGGCACCGCGCAAGCTATCTTGCGCGAGGCCATTCAACTACCCCCACCCATCTACCAAGATCGCGCAATAGGATCGCGCAAGGGCCGCGCAGGCATCGCGCAAGCTATCTTGCGCGAGGCCATCCAACTAACCCCGCCCATCTGCCAAGATCGCGCAATAGGATCGCGCAAGGGCCGCGCAGGCATCGCGCAAGCTGTCTTGCGCGAGGCCATCCAACTACCCCCACCCATCTACCACGATCGCGCAATAGGATCGCGCAAGGGCCGCGCAGGCATCGCGCAAACTATTTTGCGCGAGGCCATCCAACTACCCCCACCCATCTACCAAGATCGCGCAATAGGATCGCGCAAGGGCCGCGCAGGCATCGCGCAAGCTATCTTGCGCGAGGCCATCTAACTACCCCCCCCCATCTACCAATATCGCGCAATAGGATCGCGCAAGGGCCGCGCAGGCATCGCGCAGGCTATCCTGCGCGAGGCAGTCCAACTACCCCCACCCATCTACCAATATCGCGCAATAGGATCGCGCAAGGGCCGCGCAGGCATCGCGCAAGCTATCTTGCGCGAGGCCATCTAACTACCCCCACCCATCTACCAATATCGCGCAATAGGATCGCGCAAGGGCCGCGCAGGCATCGCGCATGCTATCGTGCGCGAAGTTGCAAATCTTAAGAAACAAAAAACAACGGTTCTGGGTGGATTCGAACCACCAACCTTCAGCTCGAAAGACCGACGCACTGCCACTGTGCCACAGAACCCTGATAACATCAGTCGTTAATTTCGCTTGATAAAGTTTCGTGTCGTCCTGAAGTACAATAACAAAGTTTATCTTGGTAGCTTTTGACTGATTCTAACTATAGTCTTGCCCAAAAACAGGTTAAACATCCAAAACAGAATAGGAGTGTCATCTGGATTATTCACGTTTAGTATATAATGCGCTGTATTGTCATTTGAACAGAAGTGTCTGTGGCTCAGGTGCTAGAGCAATTGCATCCCGTGCAATAGGTCGGTGGTTCGATACCGCCCAGACACTGTTCTTTTGCATTATTATTTATCCGCGAAGTCTTTTCTTCAAAATCGTGTCCTGTCTTGTAAACTAAATCCAAGATCCCGTACGTATTGGAGCACCATAGCTACAGGTACGTAGAAATTCGGTTAGTGCGCGACACCTACCGAATGTAAACAAAGCACATGCCAGCATGTCTGGCCTGGCAGGAAGTACAATATAGAGAATGGAAAGCGGCGCGCAGTTTTCACTGCGCGCGCCCTTGCGCGATCTTGCGCGTCGCGCAATGGAAGTCTGCGCGGCTCTGTGCAACTTACACAGAGCTCGAACCGGCTAAATGCACCAAAAAATGTGTTCATATTGCCCCGGTCTACCCTATACGCGTATATACGCCCTTGCCTTTAAGAGTGTGCGAAAGCTGAGTTTAACTTCTGAATTCTGTGAGCTGGGACCTTAAATAACTATGGACCTGGCCGTGGTGTGTCAGCATCTAGAAATTTATGTTTTATTCAATACGCTCTACAGTGCGGTATCAAATAGGGACTTAAATATCACGTCAATGTCGGTATTTTGCTGATCACGTCAATGTCGCTATGTTGTTGAGAAGCTAAACAGTTTTGAATTTTAGCAGGCTGAAAAACGAGTCAACTATGATAGGCGCGAATGGATGGTGTGATTGTAAAAGTAGCAGCGAAGCAAAATCAAATCGTTCTATTTTTAATGAAAAATTCTTCTAACTCCCCTTGGATCCAGCCGAGGAAGTTTTATGGCACGCAAAAATCCTGCAGCAAAGGCGGCGGACACCTCTGAAGTAGCACTGCAACCATGGTATAAATTATCAACGGTAAGATACTTACAATGCGAATCCTGGTGTGTGCCCAGAAAAAGAAGGCGGCACAGCTCTAGAAGAAAAGTCGAAAACGAGGAGTGGTAAGCGGGTCCGTCATTGTGTTGCCAGTCCTTGTGTTTGTTGATTGGTGTTTTTTTGCCGAGGCTCTCTTTATGTGCGCAGTGGAGTCTAGTGGTTTTGAAGGACTTGAAGGATCCAAAAACAACAACACTGAAACAGGCCGCACCATAATAGCTTCAGAAACGATGTCACACAATAAGCTCCAACCACAATGCACCTTCTCGTGGAACTAACCAACCGAACAGAATCAGCACTTACAGTTTTTAACCACGACGCTTCTCATACAACTACAACCACAATACCAGCTAGACAAACAGCTCCAAGGCTACTGCTAAAACAGCAACTACAACTACAGCTCCGCTTAGGACGCCAGCTGCACAGGTACGACTGCTCTTACTCAGACTCAGACCGGTTTTGACACCACTGCTGAAACAACTACTGCTGCCACGACGTCACGACTAGGGTTGTTTCAATTATTTCATTTAATCATTGAAACCCACTTTCAATTTCAATTTCAATATCAATTATTAATTGATATTGAAATTGAAAATAATTAGCCTAAAAATTGATAATGGTATTGAAATTGAAAATAATTTGGTCAAAAATTGATAATGGTATTGAAATTGAAAATATTTTAATTGAAATTGAAATTGAAACTATACTTTCAATTTCAATATCAATTATGCTGGGCTGGTTGACTTCACAGCATGTCTGATGCTGGAACGAAGTCTTGTCTGTGCATGTAGCATGTGTCGGTGAACAGCCATGATTGAAACGTAATTGATATTGAAATTGTCTAATTTCAATTATTATTTTCAATTGAGCGTACGTCTCTTTATTATCAGCTTGAACTTTTATTATTGTAGGGGCAAAGAGCCATTTATGATCAAGTCGCAATTATGAATAACTGAAAATTTGATTGGCTGGATCTCGGGCCACATGATACATTGACGTATGAAAAACGTATCAAAATGAAGCTTGATGTTTGGGCAACCAATGACAAAAATAATGTTTCGGTCACGCTTACGTATCCGGAAAAATTTTGGATCAGGTGCATCCAATCAAAATTTCCCGAAAACTTTGTTAAGAAAAGGACCATCTCAAGTTCGTTTGTCAGCTCAGATAAACTGATGCAGACTATTTTGAGTAAAAATTTTTGCATCAGCGAAATCAACTGTTTTTCTTCTTTACAAACAAGTCAGGTGAATAATTTAAAATAAAAATAAAAATAAAAAATAAATTTAAAAAATCACTAATAACTAGTGATGTGGATCGAATCGGATCGCTGATTAAGTAAGGTTAGATGGCCAGATCCAAGAGTACATAATAGCTTCTCACTCTATATAGAAGAAGAGTGAGACACTCTCCAGCCTGCCTGTGTTCTAGCACAGGCAGATGCGCTGGTCGTTTTCAGGCTACATGTTGACATTCTATGCAACATGTGACTGGCCAATCAGCGTGTAGATTCCCTGCGTAACACACTTTAGTATATAAACGCTGATGCGTTGATAAGCATTAATATAGGGATAAAAGCTTAATAACTCATTATTTATTCATAGTCTGCTTGCAAAAACATTAAAAAAGGTTTGCAAATACCTCTAGGGATATTTTGGCAAACTTTCAGCGAAATTGATTGAGAAACTTTTGAGATATAAACTTCTCTTAATTTCTTCAAAGTTTTTCAATAAATTTCGCTGAAAGTTTGCCAAAATATCCCCAAAGGTATTTCCAAACCTTTTTTAATGTTTTTACAAGCAGACTATGAATAAATAATGAGTTATTAACCTTTATTCCTATCCCGTTTCATGATTGGAGCACGTGCACAGGCGTCTGCCAATCAGAGAATAGAAGCTCGCTTCTGATTGGCCAGTCACATGTTGCATAGAATGTCAACATGTAGCCTGAAAACGACCAGCGCATCTGCCTGTGCTAGAACACAGGCAGGCTGGAGAGTGTCTCACTCTTCTTCTATATAGAGTGAGACGCTATTATGTACTCTTGCCAGATCGAATCGGCTGTGAAATTTTGGATCGCCGATTCGGCGATCGTTGGTATAACTTTTGAGTATAAGTACCGTGGTGCGTGCGCGGTGCGTGTAATTTCGCGCATTTTTCTGTTTATAGAGAAACAGTTATCCTAATATTACTTATTAAAAAAGCCTCAGCAGTTACGCTAAAAAATTGAAAAATAATTGAAATTGAAAATATTTGCAAAATTGAAATTGAATTGAAAATATTTCGAGAAAAAAATTGAAATGGTATTAAAATTGAAAATATTTGGGCAAAAAATTGATAATGGTATTGAAATTGAAAATAATTGGGCAAAAAATTGATAATGGTATTGAAATTGAAAATATTTGGGCAAAAAATTGATAATGGTATTGAAATTGAAAATAATTCCATAATTGAAACAACCCTAGTCACGACAGCTGCTACGTCGGCTGTACGACTGGCAATCCTGCTGAGTCTTGTTCTGCCACGACTGCTTCAACAACGACGGTTACTACTACAACAGGTGCTTCTACGACTGGTGCTAGAAATGACGACTACCACTGCTGCAACTGCTGCCACTACGCCTGTAGCTACAATGATTGCTCCTTCTGTGACAGATGCTACTCCGACTGTACGACTGGTAAATCTGCTACGTCTGGATCTGGCACGACTGGAGTAACGATAGCAGCTACTACATCTGCTGCCATTACGACTGCCGCCACTACGACTGTGACCACTACGACAGCCGCCACTACGACTACGACTAATAGTGAGGCTACGATTGACTACTGCAACGACTTCCAATGATACTACAGCTACAATTGCATCCGAACATGACATATGTTACAATGCCACTAGAGACTAGAGTACTACTACTTCTGTTTTCAGTCAGCGACTTGGCAAACATAAGTTGGTGGGACACATGATGGTACTCAAGTTTATCGAAAATTGGTTGAGAAGCTACTACCTACACAATAGTTTTTTAATGGCTCACGGAATTTTATCAGCGCAAGTTCGGATCAGAAATAATGATTGAAGTCAAGGTGAAAATGGCTGAACAACAACTGAATGACAACTAAACAGCAATTCTAAATTCTATTTAGAAAATAATGACCTACGGGTGCGCTCATTTTGTGCAAAGAATGTACTTGAACAACACAAGTTAAAGTCTGAAAATTGGTCACTGGTACAATTTTCAGCGAACGCTTCAACTCAATGAACATCTAGCCGAAAAAAAGCATTCCATAATAAAAGCAAATCATGGTATGCTCAGGAATCTTAAGAATAAAAATACGAAAATGAAAAACGAAGTTACAAAACAGGAACGTCGAAGAAAACTTAGAAGTCTGCCTCAACCAAAGAAGAAAAACAAGTGCAAAGGAAAGCAAAAGACCAACATCAAGATAGTAAAATGTAACATAAGATCCCAAAGACTGAAAAATACCAATTGTGAAGCATTGAAATAAACAGAACGAAGAAGAAAACACAGCAAAGAACTAAACAGAACGAAGAAGAAAACACAGCAAAGAAGAACACAAGCCGAAGAAGAAGAAGAAGAAAACCTAACATCTAGTCTGTGATGCTCTAGGGTACCCAACCCCTTGCACACAGCTAGATGTTACCCTATGCCAGGTCTAAAGAGTCCTTTGACTCTAACCATTATTGGCGGGTAAAATTTAAAAAAAAGGCTGAAAAACACTACAAGGAAGCAGTTTTGCTTGAAAAAGTACAAAATGGGTACCCCCAGAAGCCAAGTATCTGGCGTTTTGGACTTAACTCAGTTCCCCTGAAGACTGCATCATTACGCCACATTATGTTGGCAGGAACTGTACTGTGTATAAACACACAAATGAATTTCAGCAGATATAATAGAATTTTCCTATTCCAAACTTTTATACTAAGGAGGCAATCGTCTTATACCTATTTGCATTAATTGATGCTTTTAAAAAACTTGCTGGGTGTTGGCATGCTTCGACACGATTTTTTCGAATCATAATCTTAATCATAACTAATCAGTAATCATAATAGGTTGTAAACTGCCATCGAAACCAATTGTAGAGGTAGACCAAGCTTCAAACGTTAGACACATGGGAAAATTTTACAAATTTGATGGTTTTGACGCAATTTTGGAAAATTTTTCAAAAATTTCGCGACGAAAATGCTATTTTCGGTACTTTTTGGCCAAATCAGCTATGACATCTTCCAGCCTCAGCCGGAAAAAAAGTGCGTCACGGGACGCACATGGCCAAAAAAAAGTGCGAAATTTCAGAAAAAAAGTGCGGCGTTTCGCACTTTTTGACGCAAAAAAAACACTGAACCCCATATTCGAAATTTTGAATTTTCATTTTATTTCAGCCCATAAATAGGGTTCATAACTTTTCCAAGGTACTTTAAACAAATGCAGTTGATCCAATGACGTTTGGGCATTAGTTCATTGAGAATGACTATTCTTTTGTCCTCAAGGAGTATGAATCAATTACCTCTAAGGACAGGGACAAGGACATTCCCAATGGACCTTAGGGACATTTCTTAAAGACAGGGACAAAGCATGAGGACACAGGGACAAGGACACCTAAGGACAGGGTCAAGGACAACACTTAAGGTGACAACCTGGTATATTGATTGACTTATGATTATACATTATAGCTAATGGTACAGCAGTAGGACGAGCAATTAATTTATTCACCAGTATTGACAGTTCAACACAGATTTCTCAATCGGTGTACAACTACAGCAACGAATACACGACTGTTTTTACAAAACCCCGATGATTCAACTAACCAATATATATTGAGCTTTCATCAATGCTTTTTTGCAAGTTTTCACTAAAAAATTTAGAAATCCAGTACCTACATAAAGAATCGTTGACTTGTTATGCCTAAAGCTGCACAGTAGAATAGAGACAAAGCGCACGAGATTACACAACCCACCACATTTGCCAAAAATTTATTAGAACCACCAAGAGTACATAATGGAAAGAGTATGACACTCTTTCCATCGGCCAGCTTGGCAGCGCGGTAGATGCGTTGCACAATAAGGGCCGAAAAAGGTCCCAAACGGGACCCGGTCCCAAATGGGTACCTGGTACCCAAACGGGCCCTGCAGGTACCCAAACGGGCCCTCCAGGTACCCAAACGGGACCCAGGTACCCAAACGGGACCCAGGTACCCAAATGGGACCCCAACGTATCTGATTGGCTGATGGGGGTACCCAAACGGGCCCTCCAGGTACCCAAACGGGACCCAGGTACCCAAACGGGACCCAGGTACCCAAACGGGACCCAGGTACCCAAACGGGACCCAGGTACCCAAATGGGACCTCTTTTCAAATCCAACAGCCAATCAGATTGCAGCAGCTTTTAGCTCCGCCTACCATCAAGCTACCGTAATCCCACGTGCAGCAGCATATGTAACGTTGCCAAAATGCTGTTTATCTTCTTTTTTAGGATTTTGCTGCCCTAAAGACTCATTATAGGACCCAAATAACAAATAAACAGCTGAAATGAGATATTTTTGAAAAATGGCATGAAAAGGCAAAGAATGAGCATTTTGTACAGCAGTTATTTTAAAAAACGTATACAATAGTTATAACTAAGTTCCATCAGTTTACCAAGACTTTGTTTATATCTTATAATAAGCCTATGAGGCAGAAAAAAACTAAAAAATTATAAAAACAGCATTATCCCCAACGTCGCATGATGTGTTGCTGCACGTGGGATTACGGTAGCTTGATGGTAGGCGGAGCTAAAAGCTGCTGCAATCTGATTGGCTGTTGGATTTGAAAAGAGGTCCCATTTGGGTACCTGGGTCCCGTTTGGGTACCTGGGTCCCGTTTGGGTACCTGGGTCCCGTTTGGGTACCTGGGTCCCGTTTGGGTACCTGGAGGGCCCGTTTGGGTACCCCCATCAGCCAATCAGATACGTTGGGGTCCCATTTGGGTACCTGGGTCCCGTTTGGGTACCTGGGTCCCATTTGGGTACCTGGAGGGCCCGTTTGGGTACCTGCAGGGCCCGTTTGGGTACCAGGTACCCATTTGGGACCGGGTCCCGTTTGGGACCTTTTTCGGCCCTTATTGTGCAACGCATCTACCGCGCTGCCAAGCTGGCCGATGGGAAGAGTGTCATACTCTTCCCATTATGTACTCTTGGAACCACGTATAGCCAAAGACTCAAGCACAAGCAGAATAGGTTTAAACATAAAAAAATACGGTCGGAATCCAAAAAAATTACAATAAAAAGCCAAAATTGTGGAAAATAAGGTATAAGGATCGATTTATACATACAGCCGTTCAGCCGGAACTACCAAATAAACAATCAAGTCACTAATAGTGTTATAAGATCAGCTTGTGGCGTGATTATTTTGTAATTTTACCGCTGAACGGATAGATGTGGCTGCTAATATAAATCTTTTTTCTTGGACACTTTTCACGTTGAATTAAAAATAAATACATGCTCAAAAATAATTTTAGGGTCAAACTAAAGCAATATACATACCTATATAATCAGCAATTTTTAAAACATGAATTCGCGATCAGTCTCAGCGGTATATATCACAAAGAAAGAGATGGAATCCCGCTAAAACGGACTGCCAAACAATATCTGATATGATGTGATCAGTCATTGCTAATCGAATATAGCATAGCAGAGTAGGTATCCAGACTAATTATACAAACGGAATTAAAAATTTGGTTTAAAAGCGACCCCCCCCCCGTCCGGCTGTGAGAGAGAAGCTGAGTTAAAACTCTAGTTACGAGGAAACACAAGAAAAAGAAGTAAGAAAAACAAGTATATAACCCGAAAATTTGCGTCGTTACACACCTGACCCGTACAATCATAGCAATAACGAGTATATAATATATACTATGAAAATAGAGTGCATAATGCTAGCAAAATAGAGTAACAAAAACAGTAGTTTGTTAATTAACTAATTAAAACCACAGAGTTTGTAATGCGCGAAAATAGCGGCGGTATTCGGTCCGGATCAATGTCAAGCCCAAGCCATTTTGTCCGTAGATAATCTTCCACTTTGTCCGTCCACAAAGATGGATTATTTTTCTGGTCGGGGCTATTTTCTGGAGGTAAAGTTAGGCTGAACAGAATCACAGCTTTTGGAAAAGGGGCGTTTTGATTATCGCAGTAAGCGTGCAGCATCAAAATAGCATCCTTGGAAATTTCATCCAAATCCCAAATAATAATGGCAGGATTTTCGGGATTGGATAAAATTGATTTGATTTCTCGATCAAACTTTTCCTTCACAACAGTGCCTGGGTATCCGAAATTTCTGCCTTGAACTTCTGCTACGTCAGCAGAAACTTTTTTTCCGAACTGCGCCTCAGTTATGGCCTCCGAAATTTTTCGGAGCAATTTTTTCAGACGGCTATCATTTTTCGTCTCAATCGCAGCTACTATACAAGCAGGCTCTTGTGAGTCCTTCTCCCAGAGGGCATTTGAGACGGAGCTGGAAATAATATCAAAAACAGTTTGCGCATTTTGCTCCGAAAATCCTGGTGTTCGTTCTAGTTTGCTGAGTTTGGCAAAAAAGCGTTCTTTGGCCAGTTCTGGCGATACCGGCTTGGCTGGCTGCGATTTTCCGCTGAATGGGGCGAAATAGGCAAAAATGACAAAAACTAAGAATAGAAAACCGGCTAAAAATGCATACAAAACTTTCAGCCAATCAAATTGCACCAAAAACTCCCAAGGGAATGTGGGCGGAGCTTCGTCATCATCAGTCGTTCCATTGGATTCGATCTGGTCAGCTGTCAACGGCTTATCAAGGCGACGTCTCACGGCTGTTCCTGAAACTACTATAAAAAACAATAGTTTTACATGTCGAGGATTAGAAATTAACTAAACTTATCATTTGAAATCATATTATATATAGTTTGCACCATACTCAACGGAAATGAAACTGTTAAAATGGTAATTGAACCTGGGTTGAGCACAAGGAAACAACCAAAGTATATGAGAAAACCAAAGAAATAAAGGCGACACGAATCTCGCGTCATTGAGTGATAGCTACTACACTATGTACAGACAAGACTCGTAAACCCTTTATATATACCTAAAAAAACTAGGGGCTTACTCGCGGATAGTTAACTATCCTTCGGCGTGTCCGCCCTCGGGTGCGGTGCTCATCTCCGTTACAAAGCCCTGGAGCGTCAGGGGTGCCACTTCAAGAGTGACCACATCCGTAGAGGGGGGGGCGGCCCCTCAAGGCATAATGCCCTACACGGACCCCTGTTACCTTCCCACGTTATTGTGGTACCCATTTACCGACCAGATGAGGATGGACTGCTGGGTTGGCAGGAGCAATGTGGCCCTAATCTCTTACTCAAGAAGACTACGTATGGCCAAGTGGCTGGGATTCGATCCTCCAACCTTCCGATTGGAAATCGAACACCGTAACCACTCGGCCACACTGGCCGAGGCCACACACACTGGCCATACTCATACAGTAAGACTAGATTGAGTAACTTGTACAACTCAACACTACATCACTTCTTCAAATCAGTATATACAGAAAAAATCTCACGCATGTGTTACTTGCACAATATTTTCACTGCTTTTATGCAACATTTTCAATGCTGTGACTCTAAGTTGAGTGGTTATAGATCATTCAGTAAATCTGAGCCAGCTAATCCAAGTTTCTGAACATCCCTTAATAATACATTAATTAATGTCATATTGCTACCTTGCATTTCCGGATCTGAGTCGGTTTCCATGGCTTCATTCAAATCATTTCGATCAGACGATCTTAGATCTAAGTCAGAACCAGACCGATTCCATGAATGGGCCGAAGAATTGTGTTTCGATGATCCGGAATGATGAAAAGAATCCCCGGATCCGGACTCGTTCTTATAAGGCGATAAATCAGGATAGAGCGATCCGGACTCGGCCTGTTTTTGTCGGCTCCGACGAGTTTCCATATTGGGTGCTAAAAACAATAAAAAAATATCGACGATCAATTTTTTTTGAAGATCGGGAACCCCCCTGAATTTTTCAAAATTGCTCAGCCCAACCCAAACTGATAAACTATGTCTACTAGAAACTAAAAGCACACAGTTATGATACTTTTCTGATCAAAAGAGAGTGAATATTGGCTGTTGCCTAAAGTAAAAAATGGGTTTTGTAAATTAACAAGCCCATTCTGCGGCAAAATCTTCAGAAGTATGAAGCATAAATTTCTAAGTAAACTGACCATAGGTCAGTTAAAACCTGTTGTGCAGCTAAAACGTTTCTAGTGTAAGACTTCATTAAATTATATTCCGTTTAGTGAAGAAATCTTTCGCAAATTGACACATTAATATTACACAGATATGTAAAACAGCAAAACATGAGTATGTTTTGGTTTCTGCCGGCCAAACATTGCAGGTAAATGTTAAATGTTTATGCTCATTTCTATTGGCAATAGGATTCAACTAGAACGCTGATTGAAGACCGCATTTATGTGACAGCAGCTTTATTACGCTGACACATGGGGCAAACAAACGCACAGGGAGGAGATGAGGGGGGGGGAGGGAGGAAAAAGGCAGAGAGCGAGAAAAAACGGCCAGGACCGCAAGGCAGCCAAGCCCAAAAAAGCAGACAAGACACGGAAAAAAAAAAACCCCCCCACCCCCCCCCCACCCAAAAATATACAGCGCTGGTCAATATGCTGCAAAAGTTTCCTACAGACGCGCATCTACTCCACAGCGTGAACTAAACACACACACAGACATTCAAAAACCAGCGAGCCAGTGTAATCTTCCAAAATCAAAATTAAAGACCTGTTGTGCTGTGGCAGTGGCACAACAGGAAAAAAGAAATATATATTGTGCAAAGTCATTGCTTATGTACGGCTTCGAAATGTAGTGAACACAATTAAATTTATCTTCGCCCATTGTGTGGATTAGCTTGATCTCTAAATAATTTCCACACAACATACTACACTAGCTAGACTATTCAAAAATTGAAAATTTTCTACCGCTGACCAACTGAAATCTTCCGTTTGAGGCTTGTGGAGTCGTGGGTAACATAAGACATAATCGCATCGTACACACGACCCGCGAACCTTTTTTGACCCGCAAGTTCAAAATTACGTAAGCACTAAATATTTGATGGTTTTTTGGGTCTTTTCTGTTATTCCCACACCAGTCCGGAATTTGGAATTAACTGAGCCGATTTGAATAATTTTTGCACCAACAGACTCCTCTTGACCTCAAAATTCCAAAAAATTAAAAAACTAATTTTCAAATTTTTAAAAATTCACTCTAAATGGTCCTGACGTAACTAAGAGCCAATTCCTAAAGTGGATTAAACGGATTAGATTAAAAATAGATTCCTTGATAATTCTTTTTGAAGTTGAGAGTTTCGAAATGTTGTGCACACGCGGGAGATGTATAAATATTTGGTATGACAAATTATGATTAGATTCAGACAATGTCATGAGTTGTTGACAAAACAAGTTAATCTAATCAGTTTAATCCATTTTAGGAATTGGCCCTGACTTTATTGGATTCTGTATTTAAAAAAAATTGATCATAAAATATCTAAGAAATCATTCAGCCCATCTTACGAATATCGATTAACGACGTTTTCCATTGATGTAGGCCTGTTTAGGGGTCGATTCATACTTACATGCGTATGTCTGCATTTGCCAGAAACCAGAAATCCCACTACTTTGACCAAGTCAGCGATAAAAAAAGTGGACACAACCAGTGGCGTACCCAGAAAAAATGTAGGGGAGAAATTTTAGATTTTTTGTAATAGGTAAAAATGAAGTTTTTAGCAATTTTAACACTTATAAAACGCTTTACAAATGCAAGATCACTAAACCACAAAGTTGCAGGGGTCTTGACGATTTTTCAATTTTTAGACCCAATTTGGTCAATTGGAGACGCAACAGAAAAGTTTTCCGGCCGGACCATACATACAAACCAAAGGGAGTAAAATTTCAGGGGCTGGAGGGGCGGAGGTGGGGAATTCCCCCCCATTCCCCCCTTGAGTACGCCCTTGAAGACAACTGCTACTATTCATCAGCTTATCACAACTAGCATTCATAACTCGCAGCAAAAATATTTGCACTTTTCAAGAAACATTCTATCAACACAAAGACAATTATTTCAAGAAAAAGTTTATTGAATCTTTATTATACCATTAAGAAACAGTTTACAAACACGATACAATATATTACACGTTATTAACTGGATTTCAGAGTTTCAGTCTTCCAACCGAACCGATGGAATCACGATAAAACAGCCGAAATCAATGTCGAAATCTTATTATCATTAGGAGTTTAGGACCATAATAGGAGGCGTGGGTCACCTCAAAACCGTATAAATAACTACAACATCGGATCACCTACATAATATGTAGCTGGGGGAATGTGGTAAGACCCCCCCAAACAAAAGATGTTACATGCAGAGTTTTTTTTTGAAAATCGGCACTGCGTAAATACTGCGTATTTTTATTTTTGCCTGCGTATTTTTAGGAACGATTGCGTATTTTTCCAAAACTAGTATATAATTGGTTAAAAACATAGCCAACGCATTTCGACGGTGTGTCAAGCAATTTTAATACTTTTAATTTTAATAACTTTAATAACTTTTAATAATAATACATTCAGCTGGAGTTAACGTCAAAAAGCGAGTTTTGGTCACATCCAGTGGCGTTACCCAGAAAAAAATTTAGGGGGGAATGACTTTTCGATTTTTTGTAATAGTGAAAATTCGCATTTTAGCGATTTCAACACTTATAAAACCGGAGGGGTCTGGGGGAGGCAGCTCGCAGAATAAAAATGGGCTATTTTTAGACCAAATTTGGCGAACTGGAGACGTATCAGAAACTTTTTCCATGCAAGTGCAGTATAATGTACTCGTTTAAACATGCATAGACTTGGAGGAGAGATAATAACAAAAAATAGTAATCCACAGAGTCACAGGGGTCTGGGGGCGGCAGCCCCCAGAAAAATATTTGGGAAAATTTTTTATTTTTAGGCCAAATTTGGTCAATTGGAGACGCATCGGAAAAAATTTGCGGCTAAGCTTGATTTACTGCCGCTTGGTGGGCGCATGAAGGCTGCGTAAATTCTGCGTATTTTTATTTTTGACTGCGTAAATTTAAGGTTCACTGCGTAAATACGCAGTATTTTACGCAAAAAAACCATGGTTACATGTATAAAATTCCCCTTTCAAATCGACTGTATTTTAGGCCAACTTTGTCAACCTCCTTTGCTCTTGACTAGATCCGTCCTTTAGTCTCAAATCATTTAGCTGCTCAGAGCTCATGAGCGAACAGAACGTAAATAAATAACTGCTCACAAAGTATAAACATTACCAAAAACCATCAATCAATCAATCAAATATTAATTCAAACTCAATAAATTAATGATCAGAACTAGTAGCTGCAATGGGCGAATCAGGATCACCGATTAGATCAGCATTGGTCAGATCGGCAGCCGAGGCGTTTGTGGCGTTAGCTCCGGGAGTGGATGATTTGTTAGCCTCAGCCGGATTCGAACCACCAGCGCTGAGGGCCGAGGCGGATTGCATCGCCCGACCATCACAGGCCACTATTTTTAGTTTATCCACTGAGGCCACTTCTTGTACTTCGCGAAACTCCACATTTCGCATCACCAGTGTCCAGACATTGTCACAGAGTCGATAGGTTTCCAACTGACCGGCCTTGAAGTTCAGTCGCGCCTTTACTCGACTGGCGAGCGCTCGATTGATGCAGCGGTCGAAACAGGTCATCACCCGTAGGGCCAGGGTTGGCGTGATGGAGCCGTTTTGAATCAGTTCGTCTAGGCTTTCCTGCAGCGTCATCCCCAGCGTAGTGCTGCGGTACATTTGATACGCCATGGTGGGGCGAATAAGTTTGTCTTCCGTGGGAATCTGAAAATATACATCATCTCAGAAGTCAGTTTCATTTCTGAATCAGACAAGCATCGTCTGAATACGACCGTACGTTTGCCTGCCTATTAGGGCAAATAAGTTAGACCATTTCTATTTAAGTGAAGGTTGCAGTTAAAGTAAGGCTCATGCGTTAATTTAAGTTAAAGTAAACAAACCCAAAATCAATGACTTTTACATAACTTTTTTTAAATAACTTTAATGTTAAAGTTGAAGTAACGGTGTTTTAACTTAAGTAAAGTTATAGTTAAAGTAAGACCTCTAACTTTTTTGTAGTTAAAGTTAAAGTACCCAACTTTTTTTAATTTTAGTTAGTTTACTTTTTTGCCCTACTGCCTAGCCAATTTAATTCAATTTATTTTAGCAGGAACGGTCACGCAAAAAAATTAAGGCTGATGGCATGTGTATATGTTTCACGCCGGCAAACTGAAAACTGTCTATGTCCCTGCCCCGTTGTCTCAAGGGCCAGTATAAACCGGGCTTTCGGAGAAAACGTGCTAAATCTGATAACGGTTCATATGTGCAACAGGCATCTCGGGTAGTGGGATGTTACGGTCGTCGACCGGAAAGAAAAAGTTGCTACACGATTTCAAAAAAAAGGTTGCCGGTTTAGAAGGGTCACAGGGACTACGGACAACCTATCAGTCACCTAGGACGGCAGGAATTCCCACGCCCGTGTGCCCTTTATATGAAATGTTACTGAGCAATTTGCAAAGATAATGTAAACCAGCACTGACCAAAAATACAATGCAATGAAAGGTTTTTCTAAATAGATCTCATACGGTCTGAAGCTGCGAAACTGATCCAACACGGTAGCACAATCTAACTAAGCTAATATTTTTTAAAGGATAATGTTTAAGGATAATGTATTTAAGGAAGTCGGAAAAACTACGTTTAAAAAAACCTATTCACATTCAATCTATCTATCAGTCTGAATTATCAAAATTTTTGTTTAATTTGCTTATACAGACTAATCCTGCAGTTTATGCACACAAAATTTAGTGCAGTTTGCTGTAGTACCTGTTGAGTTCTATTCAATCTACAAAGTTGTACTTAAACTGTGGAGTACTCACAGCAATAAAGAAAAATTGTGAAAAACCTAGCAAGTTATTTTAAAATATGAATAAATACTAACCTAGATGATTTTCTTGTGGTAAAAAATTGTGCCTCGACACATTCTGTAGGTATACTTCACAAGCAGGCCAATCTGCTATCTCGCATGTTTTACTTGTATGTCCCTATTGTGTTACGTCTGGCTTACAGATGGCTACTGGTGCAACATAATTTGTCGATATGGGTAGTCACAATATTCCTATTTGGAACAAGATATTGAACGTAAAATGTCAAATCAAAAAGTTCAGTTTTTGCAACATGAGCAAAACTGCTTTGGCGACACTACAACTTTAATCTAAACTGTAAATGTTAAGTCCATTAATACCAAAACTATCAACAAACATCCGACACAAAGTTTAAAATGCAAAAATCATTGCAGCTTAATGTGAAAACTTTATTTTCAACAATCTTACCAACAATAAAACAAAAATATACACAAACTTTACAAAAGTTATAATACACAGGTTGTTACACTCAAAGC
>JASANF010013699.1:0-42394 GCA_030248245.1 Trissonchulus sp. WLG1_4
CGCGATTTGTGCTATAAGCGCTATCGAACGTACAGCAAATTGACCAAAAGAGGAAGTAAACCACCCATCGTGGTTCACTAGCAGTTCAGATGAATAGCATTGTGCTCTACCATCTGAACTAGCCTGGCCCATTTGTGGTCGCTTTAATGTCGGTTTATATAATGAATAGTGACAACAAACTTACGATATCTCGTATAGCGCCTCAGGGGCGCAATACTGTTTTGCTATTTGATAATGTATTAAAAGTTTGACCTATTAGAATATTTTGTATGCGATCCCTCAGTAAATAAGAGAATCTTTCATGCATATAAACCGTGAACTTTTGATACCAAGTTGAAATCCAATGCCAGCGCAACCAAAAATGCATTTTAAATGTTTATTATATGTATTTATTTATTTATTCATTCATTTATTTATTTATTTAATTAATTAATTAATTAATTTATTTATTTATTTCATTTTACTTCAAAGTTAGTAGTTGGTTAGTAAAGGAACAACGGTTGCGCTGCGAAATGAGATATCGACATTTCATGTTTTCTGACCAGTTTGTTTGTGATGCCGTCATCTTTTTCTTCAAAATTCTCTACAGTACCACGTTTTTATGTTGTAAATGAGAAATAGGGCCTACTAGACTTGGGGGCTGTGGTGTAGTGGTTAGCATTCTTGTCGTCGACGCAAGCGGCCCGCGTTAAATTCCCAGCGCCGCCTCCATTTCTTTTTTTTCATAAGTGGGGTCTCCACTTTCTTTCAACACTTATTGGTTGTGTCATAGCTGCAGGACTAAGACTGTTTGTTTGTCTCTGAATAGTCCATAATTCGAAAACAAGGTAATTGTTATCGTGGGGTTTCACAATGTTTTCAAGAGGATAATTTGTTGACTAAAGAATTTGGTCTCCCATTGACGTCAACTTATTAATTTTTGTACCTGAGTGGTGTAGACACAACTGGATTGTGGCTAATTGAGATTTCACCTGATTTAATTATCAACAATGAGGCATTTTTGTTTTTGTTGGAAAGTTTGCTATTCCACTTTTTTCACAATTTCTGTGAATAATATTCGCTTTAATTAGAGTTCAAATTGTAGGTTTGACTAAATTTTTGACATATTGTAATCTGTTCAATTCAAAAGTTTCATGGAAGTTTCTTCAGGCTGTGGATAACACTAACATCATGGTTGACATTTTCCCGCATACTGTTACATCAGAATCAAAATTGCACTTAACACTAGTGAAACCTGTCGGTTTTATGTTTCACAAAATCTGTTACTTCACGAGGATACCTTAGGTATCCGCGTGAAACGAGCCGGTGGCCAAGTGGCTAGGCGTGACAATCCTGCCACAAAGCTGTCCCTGTGACGCAGGCTCCGTCTGTGGTGACGGAACAAATCCCAGCCAATGACTGGACTTGAAATTGTGAGTGCATTTTTGAACTTTTAAGCAGCAAAGGGTTAAAATTGTCTTTTAATGCGCGAAAACACCAGCTAAACGACATATAAAAGTAAACTATTAAAAAATTTCATTACTCGCAGAGTAGTCACCCTCCTACATTTTTCTAGTAAGCTCTCTAATTTTTAACTCTGTGATGACGGATCACAACCCAACCAATGACTGGACGCAGTGCATTTTTAAACTTTCATGCAGCAACGGGTTAAGAGCGACACAACCTAGGTGTTCTTGACACAAAATAAAGATAACAAGCAGAAGCTTTGATGTTGCATACACAGACAGAAAACTGAGTGTCTGTGCAAGTGTTTTTATGTAAAGTAGTACTGGGCCCGATTTATCGAAGCAAAATGTTCGTCGTTGAAAATGTTCGTCGTTGAAAAAGCAAATGTTCGTCGTTGAAAATGTTCGTCGTTGAAAAAAACAAATGTTCGTCGTTGAAAAACAAATGTTCGTCGTTGAAAAACAAATGTTCGTCGTTGAAAAACAAATGTTCGTCGTTGAAAAATTTTCAACGGCGAGCTTTTGTCTTTTAGAACATAATAATGTTCTAAAAAACCAAAGCTCGTCCTTGAAAAATTTTACAACGACGAACAATTTCAACGACGAACTTTCAACGACGAACATTTGTTTTTCAACGACGAACATTTGTTTTTCAACGACGAACATTTGCTTTTTCAACTACGAACATTTTCAACGACGAACATTTTGTTTCGATAAATCGGGCCCAGGTCAGCGTGGGTCTTGCGAATTGCAGAGACAGCAGCGAAGTAAAGTGTGGTCAGATAGAAACACTCTAGCAGAAAGCACTGGTTCGATTCCTGTCCTGGTCTTTTTTTCAAAGTATGGGAGTCTATCACTTAAATTGCATTATTTCCAATAATTAAAGCACAACAGGAAGCAACGACAAAACAAATATGTTTTCTAAAACCCTTATGTTTTCTGCCGCAACCAAGCGTTCAGCGATGTCAGAAATCTTTTCGTCAAGGTTCAAAAGTTATTTGGACAAACTTATATTTTCGTGTCTCAACACTTGACTGAACTTCTGTGGTCACAGACGTCATAGTTTTTGACTCTGTTTCGTACTAGTTTTTCTATTGTTTGGGCGGAGGCTTGTGTTTTCTGTTATTCAAAAGGAAGTAAACTACTACTCATTAGAACTCATTAATACTCAAGATAAAGCCCTAGACACTAAAAATAATAGGCCGCTGTTGGTGAAGTGTCCTTTGTCACTGCAGTCCTACACATGATGCGCTGCATATATAAATGGAACATTGGTTAATAAAAAGTTACAGTTAGATCCGAAAGCATGGCTGGCTCTTAAAACAAATTCTAATACTTATATACTTACATATAGGATGAATTTCACCAAAGTGGTTTAAACCATAGTTTTTCTTAAACCTAATTTAAACCATGGTTTTTCTGAAAAACCGTTTACAACAAGGTGATTTAGAACGTTTGCTAAAGCAGGTTTGAACTTTTGTTTAAACCAGGTTGAAACAATTTGTTTGGCTGACGGGCACAATCAGCCTTAATTTTTCAGAACGTTACATTAAAAATTTTTCCTAATTTAGAATAATTTCGGAACGAAAGGTTCTGTCGAATGGGGTTTTTTAAACCAGGTTCAAACCTTGATCATGGTTTAAGTTTAAACGATAGTTTTCCTAAACCACTGTGGTGAAATCCAGTCATAAAGTTGAAAGCCCACTTCATACTTATTCATAAGAGTGTCTGTTTCCTGTCCTTAGTTGAAAACCTTTGGCTCAAAACTTGTGTTTTATAAAAGTTGTGTCAACTATTGTAAAACTTTTTTTCACAGCCCTTAAATGTATGGTGTATGGCCAGTCACATAAGTAGGTAACAAGTCAAATTACAGTTTATTGTATTTTACACTGTTGTGGCAGCATTTGGGTCTCTGGCAATGTTTATTAGTCTAGAAGAACGTTTTTCCTGTTGGGCCACAGCCCAACAGGTCTTTAATTTTGATTCTGATATCTTAACACAGTTCTAGCGTTAAAGTGTGAATGTGCGGAGTGTGTTTTACACATGTTACACCGTAAAATTGCATGTGTCACCGCTGAAACGCCTTGTAATTTGTACACTCACTGTGTAGGCCTAATCAGTGATTTGCTATCATAGATTCGAAAATGCAAAAGTTTGAAAAAGTAATTTACTACCACGAATCGAACCTGCTGCCTCGTGGTTACGAATCTGCCATACTGACCACTCGACAACTCAGGTCCTAGTATAGTTTAGTACAGTAAAGTATAGTGCAGATTGAGATTTTGTTTTAGTAACTAATGAAACTTCACTTAATAATATCCACCTGAAAATTGCCGAAGATTTTGCCTGAGATTTGCATTAGCTGGCCAACAGGTTTACGATGGCCTCTGCCAATGTACATAAAAGTTAATGCTAGATGCTTACTGAATTCTTTTGCAGAAAACTTAGCTTGTTGCATTATACGCTTAGAACTGATTCTTGCTGCATAAAGACAAACGCTACAAGTTAATCAACTAATGCCCAGTAGCGACCTGTAACTTGCACATCTCAATCTTACTACATACATGAACAGGAGCAAAATTTTTTATTATGCTAGATTATCTTTTATCTAACTTACTATCAGTTGCTGTGAAAAGGAGACTGATACTGCCTACTTTTTCCCATATCCAAATATTGTTCATGCGAATTTTTTTGACATTTGGCCAAACAGTTTTCTTGAAATTGCTCAAGGACAAAATGATAGGGACAAGGACAAGGACAAGTATGCATCTGAGGTCATGTTAGAACATCTAGTCTACATGTTCTATTGTTTCTGAAGGTTCAGTTACTTGACCGGCTTGTTTTGTTTGGGTTTTGAAGATTCTGAAGTGTTTTTAACGTGCATGCTTACCTAATAAATAGTGTCTTGGATACATTTAGTTCCTTCGATTTTTATCCTATATTTATGTATCAGCTAAAAGCTTACTTTGAACTTCAAAGTATATACTATAACTATACTAACTATACTATAACTAGAACTAAAACTGAACTTAATTTCGGCCGCAATACTATAACTGTATCAAAACTAAACTAAATAGGGGGCTCTATACTATAACTGTATCTAAACTAAACTGAAATTTCTATACTAAAACAACACTACTTTGAAGTCTACCGACTACAGTTTAAATGTCAATTCCGGCGTTGAAAACTCAATAGTGCCATTAACACTTTCTGAGCCTTGCGCTGACTCAGCTACTTACATTTTCGATACAAACGTCAAGAGATGGATTAAAAAAGCGATAATTGTACTAATTGCACTTTATACAAGAGTATCGTGTAACTTCCATTTCAAGTCATAACTTTCAGCAACAACAACAACAACAATTACAAGAAAGTGCAGCTCAACTTGGTGACAAAGCAATTTCTCTTAGACTGACTAAATCCATACTCCTAATTAATTTCTTTTGTGTCTTAAGTCGACCCGGGATCGTTTTTGATCACGCTTTTAGGATTAATTGTACCTAGCCTTCTTTATCTGACAGCAGCGTAGGTTTGGCTTTGTGTATATTTAGTAATTCCTTTTTTCGAACTCACTATTGTGTGACAATAATTTCTTTGCTCTGGCAAAGCTTATAAATAATGTAAGTCAGTCGACAATAGCGCTCAGCTATGAAACAAGTCTAGTCGGAGTATCTACTCATTTTGTGCTACCAAGATCCATAATCGTGTCACATTCTTGTTCTATATAAGGGAGACACTATTATGTACTCTTGGTGCTTCATGTTGGTAAATTAGGTATCTGTTGACAACTATCTACTAGGCTATAAGATTCTACTAGAAAACTGTGAAAAAGTTTAGGTTTTTACGTTTTCAGTTAGCCATCACCGTTAAGAAATTTTTACCGGCTTTTTTAAGCCATCAATCGACTTGATACAAAAACTTGTTGTGTTGAAACATCACGGCGACAGGTTTCACTAGTGAAGAGATGCAAAATTTATTCTGATGTGACGGTAAACGGGAAAGAGCTAAAAAGCAGCGGTTCTCATCATTCAACAATTGTCAACAGTCCAAGCCTGTTTAAATGACAACAGCCAATCGAAGGTTTGCTTGCGCACACCAATACACCTTTACGGTCAGGTACGAATAAATGCTCCCCTTGAGAGCTAATTACCTACATTAAAATCCGGCCAGAAATTGCTGAACCCTGAGACAAAGCAGGTGGTATGATTGTTGGGACTATGTACTCGCTGTAGTCTTGTTGGTTGCAATTCGTTCTTTTCGTAACAAAATCGCGTGTTTCGTCTTGTCTTAGGGTCCTGCACTTTCTGGTCAGTCTTTAGTTCACACTTGCCCGTGCTTGCATCTTGAAGAAAGCGTCCGTAAGCACGGAAAGGATATATTAATGAAAAAAACAGATCGTAGCTTTGATTTGTTATGCGATACATCCGCCAGTTTAAAAAGTTTACAAACCAAGGCTTCGTCGTAAAAAATTATCATTCTTACTTTTTTTTACGAACAAAAAGATTTCCTTACGGAACAATGTTTGGGATCTGACGTATACTGGACCTGTCTGTAACCGAAAAAAACTTAGCCAATATGGAAAAGTGGTGAATGTATTCACACTTTTTAGCACATTTACTTGAGTTTTTATCAACATTTACAAAAAAAACAACGTACATATCCACTAACTTTTCATAAATCAGTCTTGATCATCTATTAAGTTCTCTACATCTGTCGGTCAAAATTTGTGCTTACGAACTAACGAACTTATGGAGTAACAGACTTACGGACTAACGGACTAAAGCAGGAACAAGTTTTAATGCGGACCAAGCCGGTCCATTATTTGTTAGTCATCAATTAATGACTGACGATCTTGTAAGCACACCTGGAAACACTAAAGTCTGGCCAAAAATTGCTGAACCCTGAGACACAACAAGTGGCGTGATTTTCGTGACTACTCATTGTACTCTCGATGCTTGCAATTAGTTATTTTCGTAATGAAATCCTGTGTTTCTTTTTGTCTCAGGGTCCAGCATTTTTTAGTCAGACTTTAGTTAGAATGAGAGCTCAGTGTATCATTAGTGAGACCAAGAGTGCATAATAAGAAGAGTGTGCCACTCTTCTGCACCCCAGCTTGGACGCCGCGGACATGCTGCGACCATTATCTCCCCAAAAAGGCCACAACTGTGGGGGGGGGTACCCCCCTACACGAATGAAGGCATAGCCCTCAACTGTGGGGGGGACCCCCCCCCACAAATCAGACCATAGGTCTCAAACGTGGGGGGGACCCCCCCCCACAAATGAGGGTATACCCTCAAATGTGGGGGGACCCCCCACGTTTGGTGCAACCTAAAAAATGCCCCGGAGACGCCCCGCCGCCACTTTTTGAGGTGAAATTTTGTTCCTAGGGGTATTTTGAGGTGCTGAACTCGAATCTGGGGCTCATTTTTGTCACCGCGGACCCAGTTGACCCCCACGGGCAACAGTACTAACTTGGGGTCATTTTTTCAAAAATCGAAATTTTTCATGTGTAAGTGTTATTTTGGCCCCGAACACGAATCCGGAGTCCACTTCCGTTTAGGATCCTCTTAGACTTAAATATATTAGGCGGCTTTCTTTTCCATACTACTATTCGCTACACCCTCCAGGCAGCAGATTTTTACGAGGCTTTGGTACAGGCAGATTATGTAGTTACGTACAATTCTTACGGTAGAAAATTTTTTTAACAGTTTTTTTGGTGAAAAGCGCATTCTAAGGGTTTTTTGTGTTTCTGAATATTCTGATCCTTGGAAGTCCAAACAAGTAAATTTTTGGTTTTTTCTTTTATTCCCCAACAGTCCGAAATTAGAAATTTAATGAACCGTTTTTCATAATTTTGGCACCACTTGATTTTTCTTGACATCATAACTTTGAAACAATTACAAAAATTGCCAGTAGGCCACAACGGGTTGCCGGGTTGTAAGTCGGACCCTCTATTCTAGCCAGAGGACCCTCTATTCTAGGCGAAGGACCCTCTATTCTAAACAGAGGACTCTCTTTACTAGGCACAGGACCCTCCATTTTAAGCAGTGGACCCTCCATTCTCAGCAAAAGATACAATGGCACACAACCCCTTACTGTAGTAGCCGCTGTAGTAAAGTCCAACACGGTGCGAGGCAAAAATGGACCTAAAGTTTGTGTTCCGCGGATCATACTACAGTACTACACCTAACACTACCAAAATCTCAGTTTCGAAAATTTCACGCATTAGGACCTCATAGAGGGGATACCCGGAGTGGGTCACAGGGGGGCCCAGGAGGGTCCTAGGCAAAAATAGACCTCAGACTTGTGTTCAGGGACTCAAATTACCCCGAGAAACAGCAAAATTTCAATTTCGAAAATTTGACCCCTTTGGCCCACTAAAACTTGGTACCGTTGGGAAGGGTGCTTGGAGGGGTCCACGAGGGCTCTAGGCAAAAATGGACCCCGGATTCGTGTTCAGCACTTCAAAATACCCCTAGGAACGAAATTTTACCTTGAAAAGTGGCGGCGGGGCGTCTCCGGGGCATTTTTTAGGTTGCACCAAACGTGGGGGTCCCCCCCACATTTGAGGGTATACCCTCATTTGTGGGGGGGGTCCCCCCCCGTTTGAGACCTATGGTCTGATTTGTGGGGGGGGTCCCCCCCACAGTTGAGGGCTATGCCTTCATTCGTGTAGCTGGGTATCCCCCCCACAGTTGTGGCCTTTTTCGGGAGATAATGGTCGCAGCATGTCCGCGCTGCTAGGCCACAAACGTGGCCAGTGTCACACTCTTCCTATTATGTACTCTTGGTGAGACGATGATTATCAAGCTTAGAGTTCATTAGGTCACACAAGCACACGGCCAAGTCACAGCCTTTATGGCTAATTTAAAAAACAATTTATTTTATAGTCATCTTAATTAATTAATTAATTCAAAGTATCTGCAATTATCCTACATTTGAACTTTTGTTTGAAACAATTAACAGCACTCTCTGATGTAACAGTTTAAGGCAATTCTGAAGTTTATCTTCGTAGTTTATAAAACTATTGAGTAGGTTTGAGTTGAACAATTGGAATTGAATTCTAGACAATATTTCTGTGGAGGTGTCCTAACAATTTAAGCTGCAATAATTTATAATTTAGTTGCCATATAGAATACAAGAACTAATTAAGTTTTCATGCTTTTTGTCCAAGAAATTCTCTCAAGATGTAATTTACTACGCTTATCATAATTTTAAAAGATAATAGTTTTTGTAGTACGACATTTTGAAAGAAATGAGGTAAATTTTAGTCAATTAATGCTGTTTTAAGTAGACGCTATATAATCACGTAAAATAACTATGATGAACTCATTAAGGCTAAAATTTTCTATAAAGACGGCGTTTCCTATGAGTTTTTGTCATTACAACTACAGCAAGAACTGTTTTTTAACAGGTCCGTTCAGTCCATAAATGTGACATAGACTATCAAAAACAGTTCAAAACAGTACATTCATATACTAAAGTCTGACGCAAAATAGATGAGCCTTTTAGTTAGTTTAGTGGCATGACTTCTGCGACTACTTGCTGTACTCTTGATAGTCAAAATCTATTATTTTCGTAACGAAATCATATTTTATCATATATTCCGATTGGTCCTTGGCTTTAGCTAGTTTCTTAGTTCCTCCTAGTTGATGAAACGCCGTGTTTCGGTTTCAGCGTTTCGCTATCAAACGTGCGTTTTTTACATTTTTGTAGAAATGTACATCTGATTGGCGATTGGATACTAACGTGCTGTGACTTTTTTACATTTTCCCTCTTCAGATTTCACTGGTCATAACGGTATTTAGTGTTTGTGGTGACCGGCCGATTTTCGGCCGGCTGGCTCCTGCCGGCCGAGAAAAGCCGGCCGGCCGACCATTTAAAATCAGCCGGCCGGCCGGTTAGAAACACCGGCCGGCCAGCCAGATTCGACCGACTGACAAAATTCATCCGGCAATAGCAATCTGGCAGGCTAAGTTATGTCAAAATGCCACTCTGGATTTTGGATAAATTGGTTTTCTCCACAAATTCGGCCGCTCCGGCCAGCCGGCCGGTTTAAAACGTCACAAAAACTAAAAGTATGCGGAATAACAATTCATTTTGTTGAATCTCAATGTTTTGAAATAACAATTTTTGCGTTATTTTTATCACACCGTCTAGTCGGATTAAAATACAGCCGCTTTAACCACAAGCAACTGAGCCACAAAATTCTGGGTTCAACCCTTAGCTTTTGCTGCGTCGTTATTCTTTATTTTCATGAATTTGTTGTTTTTTGCTTTCCTGTTTTTACAATATCGTCTGTATTCGCATTAATTTTGTATAAATAAATCAGGAAATCATTAAATAAAATCATTATAAAATTAAATGTGAAATTAATTGAATTATTTATTTCAGACATTTACCTTAACGCTCCCACCAGTTCCGACCACTATGCCAGGGGTGCTTTTGTTATTGTTGCTAGCCATTTTGGGATCCCTAGCACTGTCTTCATTTGGGAAACCGATTTTGATTGTCCCAGACTCTTTTCTCTCGCTGCGGCAACTCAATAAAGCTTTTTTGAAACTAAAAAGAGACATTAATTTTCAGTCTCGACCGTCCAGAAGGGAAGAACGACAAAAAATGAACAGGATTTTGCAGCTTTTACCGGCTCTGACGTATCGGCTGCCGATTGGCTAGAAGTTTGAACAAACTTGGTAAACTTTATGGTAAAAACCAACAATAGCAATTTGTCCAAGTTCATAGTATATGTATACATTGATAAATTGATAGTGAAATAAGCTCTTGTTGGATGTAAACTTATTCACCAAAGCTGTGAAAGTGTAGAAAAAAATCGAATCTTAAATTTCACAACTTTGATTGATCTTTTTTTGAATTATATTCTTTCTATTCAGTGAACGTCAGAAATAATAAGTATTCACATATAATAAATCAATTATTTTTTCATAATAAGCTGTCTAATTGAAGCATGAATCAGTTTTTGTTTTTTCGAGCAAACTAACATAACATAAATCATGGGCAAATTTCAAATGACTGTATACGTTTGTTAAGCCAGTGTTGTAGAATTTGTTAATAATAATAAATGAATGTTGTTGTGATGTAGCTTACAGTAATTTATTTGAATTATTAGCATCAGTTGAAACCGCGACTTAGCAACGCGGAAATAAGACTAATCGCAATCCGTTATCGTTACTAAACGAATTTTTCGTCCGGCGAGTTACATTATTGTACTGATTTTTTTGTCTGTTTGGCTAGCTTCAATGCAACGTGGCAGAGTCCATATGTAAAGATACTAATACTTACGTGAGAAAAATAGCCGTAACTTTGAGTTTTTTTGATCTTTTGATTTTTTTATTTTTTTGATGCCGAAATGTGAGTTTTTTCTAGTCGACGCCAAAACAGACACACAGGCTCTTAGGGTCAAAGTATCAATTACAATGCATTGGTATCACGCAAACATTTACACTATTGTAACTTTGCCTACACGTGTTAAAATTTAAATTGACTTAAGTTTTGCTTAACACGTACCCTTAGATGACAATTGACAGCTGTACACTGCGTAATCCTAATCTGCATATTTTCAAACATTCGTCAGCCCGGGTGGCTCAGTTGGTAGTGCTTCGTGCATCTACTGAGCATCTGATTATTGATCAGATTGTTGGTGGTTCGATTCCACCCCGGAGCTGTATAATTTGCATTCTGCGACAGTTTAAGATTATGAAAGTTCGTCAGATAGAATGATGTGTAGCAGAACTGAGAGGTACCTGCCCTTCTAGTGTTAAAAATCAACGCTAGAAATTCGACCTACCCAGATTAACGTAGGAATCTCAGATTCTGAATATAGTATATACGCGGTCCCTGTCAGGGGACTCAAATTATATGGTTGGTGTGAATTTTTCCCCTAGAAAATCTACGCCGGTGCAAATTTGCCGGGGGGAAAAATTACACCGGGGTAATTTTTCCGGGAGGAAAATTTACACCGTGACACCGTCCAGAAGACGACAGTCGATTAGTTAATTTTTTACGAACAAGCTCGCACTTCGTTACACGATATTTCAGCTAAGGAACAGTACTAATTTCTGATTGGAAATTTCCTTGTTCCAGGTTGTCGATGCTTGCGTCTGTTAGGACATTACTGGCAGCAAAAATAATATCTGTAGATCTAAGGGTAACGAACGCGTGTAAGCGAACACAGCGATAGCGCATTGCGTGCTATTGCGCTTTTTCTATGCGCTATATGCGCTATCAAATTTGCTATTTGTGCTATTTGCGCTAGAGCGCTTTTTGGTAGCGATATTTGCGCTATTTGCGATGTGCTATCGAAGGTGCTATATGCGCTATTTGAGCTACATGCGCTTTTTGGTAGTGCTATTTGTGTTATTTGCGCTATTTGCGCTATAGTGCTTTTTGGGAGTGCTATATGTGCTATTTGGCTAGATGCGCTATCGAAGGTGCTATATGCGCTATTTGCGCTATATGCGCTGTCGAAGGTGCTATATGCGCTATTTGCCCTATAGCGCTTTTTGAGAGTGCTATATGCGCTATTTGCGCTATATGTGCTATCGTAAGTGCTATATGCTCTATTTTTGTTCCTTTTAGAAAAGAAACATTTGTTATCGGTTTTTGTTCGATAACATAAATACGTAAAATGTTTTGCGACCTAGCCTATAATTTGTGTGTAATCCTAGCACTCCTGACACCGTGGGGGGTACCGTTTCAATTTAAAACAAATTTAAAGGTAAAACCTCTTGAGTCCGGTCGCAACCTGCCAGTCTAAAAACCAAAAAATAAACAAAACGCAAACAAAAACTCAGACACAAAAAAATAACTAAAATAAACATTTGTATTTAAACATTGTACCATTCAAACACATTTAAACATTGTAACATAAACATTTATTCAAGGCAGGGGCCTTATTTTTTTCGTGAAGGTCAAAACGGGGGTTTTATTCAAGGCCCGGCCAACCAACTTCATTTTTTTGTAAAGATTCGTTTACCAGATAGGCCCAGTTGCTCAAACTATATAGTTGTAACAACTGTAGCTCTTGTAAAATCTTACAATTGTACATAACAATTGTAACGTTTGTAAAATTTCCAAGTACAAATTATTTCCTGTTACAACTGTAAGAATTGTAATGTTGAATAACAGGGCTCAGTTTCAAGTCAAAAAATTTACCTAAGCTGCGGCTGCACTATTGCAATATTTTACTATGCATGAAAATTACCACCATTGCTAGTTTCCTACCATAACGCTCTACCAAATAGGGATGTTTTCAGTTATCGAAATCTTAATCAGTTCAGTTAATCAGTTAACTGATTAGGTTAAAATTAGATCAATTCAGTTATCAGTTAATTTTGCAAAATTTTAATCAGTTCAGTTACAGTTAAGTTAACTTAACTGTAACTGATAACTTTAACTGAAAATATTTTCAGTTATTTCTTTAAAAATGCTGGTTTCTTTTTCCGCTAATCCCGATATTTGCTAAAGTTTTCACGTAGTTTCTACTAAATTAGAACTTAATTAACTTCTAATTATTAACTATTTAATTACTAATATTTGAATCTACTCAAAACAAAAAACCTCTTGTCAACATGGGATCAAACATTTATTTCAAAACGAAAACTTTAAACTTATATAACAACTGCCAAGTTGCAACTGTAAATGGCATGACCTCTTGGAAGAATGGGTGCAAAGCAATGTCCAGAATAGAATAAAACATAAAACAATGAATCAAATAAAATAACAGCAGAACCTTAAGTGCTTCTAAACTGGAAATTCAAGTCTGATCATTCATTTAATTGGCGTTTTGTCCTTTCAATGCTTTTAGCGACAATTCTACAGAGACAAAAACTTAAAGATCATTGCAAAAAGTAAACAAGCAGAACGCCACAAAGGATTTTATGCATGTTTCGACGCATAACTGAAAATGACTCAGTTATTGCATGTAACTGAAAAGAATATCAGTTAACTGATTTCAATCAGTTTTTTACAACCGAAGCAGTTCAGTTACAGTTAAGTTAACTGCTTTTAGGAAATGTGCAGTTAAGTTATCAGTTTTTAACTGCTTTTCAAAATCAGAGCAGTTCAGTTATCAGTTATTATCAGTTAACTGTAACTGCTTAACTTTAACTGAAAATGAATCAGTTAGCAGTTAACTGAAAACATCCCTACTACCAAATGATCTACGCTGGCCTATTGGTGTTTGTGTTAATTTCCTTTTGAATGTTAAACGACGAACCACGGGGCTCTCGGGATTTAGGCTGAAAAGGCGAGGGCACGAGGGCGAAAAGTTACCGTGTGCCCGAGCCCAGTGGAACGTGATCTAACGGTTGAAACCGCAACAAACGGCTTGAAACTCAGTTGTCCAGCCCTCTCTCAGGTCTGGGACTCACGCGGTGAATTACCGCATTAGCTGCAAAGCCCTACAAGACACCCAACAGAGGCAAAAATTGAAGACAACACAAAAACCTTCAAATAAATAAAATTTATTGGAGGCCAAAATAACAAATATAATAACAAAGGAAAACGAGTAAAATCCTAGCTCAATTCGGTCCCTAAACTCATGGGGAAGCTATTCCTAGACTCAATCGGCGCGCGAGGCTCTAACTACGTAACCCCGTGTTAATGCGTCGGCGCCACCTACCGTTTTCGTCGTCTTCACCAGCTCACACTGACTATAAGCCAGCCACACAACAGGACATTATATATTTTTGGCAAATCGCCAACTGACCTAAGAATAGCTTCCCATTAAAAATCTAAACACAAAACATAATAAACTACTTAAATTATTATATAAACTAGCTGAATTTAGGGTCCACAATGTGAATAACTTCCTAATTTCACATTCGTATTCACATTCACATTCGTAACTGTATTCACATTTCATGTGTTGAGTCACGAATTTGCTACGTCGTAAACCAAACAGTAAGTTAGAGAATTTTCTGGCAGCCTTCCTAGTAATTTCTAAACTCAAGGGCGCTGCCCAGAGCGCTACGAAGTCACGAGAACTGCCAAATATAAAAGCGAATAAAAGCGTGTCTTGGCTTAAATCTGCTATTATGAAACATGAATAGAAGTGAATTTTGAAGATCTATATGTCTGTACGAGTGCAAGAAAACCTCCTAGACCAGGGGCAAATCCCCGGATTGTAACAGGTGCGCCTCTGCGCGGGCACGACGCCTCGGCGTCGCCTAAAAATTTTCATTTTTCGGGTTAGGCTTAGGGGGGGTGGGGGAAAAATACTAAAATTATCGCAAAAATGCGGAGAGTATGACCCCTAGGGTCAAAATTTAGCGCTAATTTTTTTAAAAAAGGTGCCGACGCCAAAAAATGGCTCTAGAAGGCGGCCCCTCAATTTTTAACATGCGCAAGGATTTTGCTTCACAAAAATTTTGAAAATTTTTTAAAATAACCCTTTCTTACTAAATCTGCTATTATGAAACGTAAATAGAAGTGAATTTTGAAGATCTATATGTCTGTACGAGTGCAAGAAAACCTCCTAGACCAGGGGCAAATCCCCGGATTGTAACAGGTGCGCCTCTGCGCGGGCACGACGCCTCGGCGTCGCCTAAAAATTTTCATTTTTCGGGTTAGGCTTAGGGGGGGTGGGGGAAAAATACTAAAATTATCGCAAAAATGCGGAGAGTATGACCCCTAGGGTCAAAATTTAGCGCTAATTTTTTTAAAAAAGGTGCAGACGCCAAAAAATGGCTCTAGAAGGCGGCCCCTCAATTTTTAACATGCGCAAGGATTTTGCTTCACAAAAATTTTGAAAATTTTTTAAAAAAACCCTTTCTTACTAAATCTGCTATTATGAAACGTAAATAGAAGTGATTTTTGAAGATGTATATGTCCGTACGAGTCCGAAAAAACCTGCCTAGACCAGAGGGTAACCCCTGGATTGTAACATAAATAGTAATGCTGATCCTGGTTAGCGCTTATAGCACCTGAGGGTGCTATTTGCGCTATTTTGTGCTATAGGATAACTTACTGAAATTTTTGTAAACAAAAAACAATATTGAAAACAAAAAAATTTTAAAAGTATATCAAAACTTTCGTTTATGTTCTAAACGTCGATATAAAAACTAGCGCATAAATAGCAATTATATGTAGCACACCGATTTAATGAACTAGGCTTGTGGTTAAAATGGAACCGTTTAAGAAAATCAGAAACAAGATATATATGAACGTTACTAAACAGCAGATTCAAAAGTAATCATCATGTGTAAGCTTGTAGTATCGTATATTAAAGTGCTTGTATATATCCCAACAGTAGTTGAAAAAACTTGTTGTGATTAATTATTCTTTACATAACTCCCCGCCTTTTAAGATGGTAGTTACGTTTTCGCAGCTTTTTTCAATGTTCTATATTGTAGCAATTAATAAATCAATTTACAAGCGGTCTTTTGCATATTATTAATCAACTTATTTTTTACAAAATTACAATCTTTCAAGAGTCGGTGTTACTTCTAGTGTGCACGCCAACTATTTTGGTGAAGCTCATCAGCTCAATTTTATGCATTTTCCCCGTATTTTGTTATTTCTTCACTGTGGTAAAAAATTCCGCATACAATTACGTAATTTATACCAAAGGCACGTTGATGTGTTATGAAACTGCTGGTATGCTTAACTAAACGTAATAATTTAGCAGATTTTTACAGTGAGCAAAAGTTTGCCTCAAATTTTTCTAAAAAGTCAAGAAACGGCAGTTTTTATGACTTTGGTAGGCTGTAACTAAAAAAATAATCAACCTTTTCACTCAATTCGAAAAAGGTATAGGGCAAATTTATTTGGCTACTGTCAAATAAGCTGTTTTCGCATTCTTATGAACGGAACAGGATATTGGTTACTTCAACTGAAATCCCTCATTATGCTCAAAAATGACGGATTTTTAAAACAATTTTAATTCAGTTGAATAGGGCCTCATTGGGGTCAGCTAATATTACATTAAGCACAGTTTTCCCGTACCCGTTGAAAAAATGGCGGACAAAAGTTTAAAAAATGACGTTTCAGGAGACTGAAGAAAATTTGCAATTTTGAAGGGGTTTATTAACACTGCCAATGCTCTTGGCTGCTGTGGCATATACTAACCAAATTTTGTGGGTATAATGGATGTATAAGGGACTATATACGTGTAAATTATGGTATCAAGTGGTTATTGGTATTTTGTGATATTGGCATGAGAAATCAGAATTGAGGTAAAAAACTTCAAAAGTTACAGATCGCCTAGAATGACTGACAGAAGTATGTCGTATTTCAGCTGAAAATATTCTTAAAATAAAATGGGTTAGACCTTTTTTTGAATGGCTTTTCTGAGTAGTGTAAGAGCCACAAAAATTTGCATACAATTTTGTAAGTCCTCAAAAAATACACAAAAAATCCAGTTTTTTAGCTATAAATTAACCGTAAAAGTTTGAATCAATGTCAAAATTAGCTGAAATATTGCTATTTACATTCGCAATATTCGTGCCAAGTTTGGTTATGTTCCATCAAGTAACTTTTGAATTATTGCAAAAACTTCGAAAACGTAACTACCTCCTTAAGCGGAGCAGATGCTGGAATTGTGGCAAAAATTTGGCTTTGCGTCGTTCAAGTCTTTGACGTCTTTGAATTGTCTTGTATGATAGTGCTTGCTTGCGTATTACATCTTTGAGTGATGCATGAAATTTCTTGCTTGTTGTCGTAAACTCCAGGCCATCCAAAGGCTGGCTTTGTGCGGTCAATTGATACTGTAATTGGAAGTCCATTTATTTTGAGAGTTATTGTATTGGTGTCTTTTTCGATAATGGGGAAAGGACCAGAATAAGGTGGTTCCAAGCATGAGTGTGAAGTTGGCTTTTTGAGCCATGCAAAAGCAGTGTCAGCAAGGTTTGGCATGAATGAGTATTCTTTGTACTGTCTTTGCGGTCGGAGAAACGAGGATGTTTTGGCAAAAAGTTCATCTACAAAGTTTGAGACAGAATCGACAGGAGTTGAACAATGGAAAAAACACCTGGGTGAGTTAGTTCAGTGCCGTAAACTAATTGGCCTGCAGAGTATTAGTGAGCACCGACAGTTGAACGTAATCCAAGAAGCACTAGAGGCAGCGATGTGAACCAATTTTTCTAGTCACCTACGCAACGCAATGCGTTCGTAACTGTTCTATGAAAACGCTCTACCATCCCATTGCTTTGTGGGTGGTAGGCCGTGTTCGTCGAGCTTCAATCCCCATTTTTCGCAGAAGTTGATGCCAGAGAGCGGACTCAAATTGGCTTCCCCGATCCGTTATGATTACTGAAGGAATACCAAAACGACTAATCCAGTTGGTTATTAGCGCTCTGGCAACAACTTCGGCCAGCACTGATAGAGGTAACAGGAATCGCTTCCATCCAGCATGTAAAGCGATCAATCATGGTGACAAGGTATTTGTGACCATGAGATTGAAGGAGTGGACCGACGATGTCCACATAAACCGTGTGGAATCTTGCGACGGTTGGAATTTCATTTGGAATTTCATTGCGATTAGAGATTTTGTTTTTTTTGTTTTGCCCATAAGGTGGTCGAGCACATGTTAATGCTCACATTCACCTCTTTCTTTTTGAGCTGCTAAACCAGGCTACGGTGTTAGCACCTAAGGGAAGGAATTTCCTAGAAAAATTTTATAGTATAAAAATTTCGGGTCAGGTGCTCCGTTTGTTTGTTTTGATTTAAGGTTTAATTTAGGGCAAGTTTTGATCGCTTACTTCCGATCCCGCCCGAAAGCGGGGTACAGTCGCAAGTCAATCAGAAGTTTAATATTCAGATTTTATTTTAAAATGATATCTTTTTCTTATGTAAAACGTAAATGTAAAATGTTCATGAGTTGAACTTATCTCGACTCCAGAAACTGAGGCTCAGCGCATATCCAACGTAGGTATTTATGATATTGTTGTTATGATATTGTTTCAATGCTGCCCATAGTTACGTCACTGCGTGTCAACATTGATGATATATATTTTTGAACCATTTTTTGTCACGCTTGTCTTGTAGATATTGCTCGGTTTCATCATTGCATCGGTAGTTGCAGTTATTCCAGTGTAATCACAGAAATGCAATAACTATTATTACATTAGCCGAGTCATTTTTTTACAGGCTTACCGACAGTATACACTCGAAACAATAGCTAAAATTTAACATGTTTTCGAAATGCTTAAACCTCTTCATACAGTTTACGCTTTTAACGGTTCTGTAGGTTAAAAAAATTTATAACACATAACTATAATTAAAATTATATAGGTGAGGAAATTTTAATTTAAATTTTTGGACATGTGAGACCATTTCATAAATTAAATATTTTAAGCTGATTATTGGAATTAAGCTTCTGGTAAAATAAAATTTTTTAAGTCGGTTACCTCTTAAGTCACTAATCCTTATTTATTGCTTATTTCCCTCAAAATGCTTTATAAAGCCCACAATTAAACAATAAAAAATTTAAAACAACTTATCCAATCCAGAATAGTGTAACTTTGGACGCTTGACACGAGTGGCAGGCTTGAACGTAACGCCGTATATCTGAGTTCATGCCAGTCCAGGTATAGCAAGCAGCAATGACTTTGGTGGTGCCACGAATGCCAGGATGAGATAAAATATGAAACCGATCAATAGTTGTGCGTCGCAGTAGTTGTGGGACATAGGATCGGCCCTTGTTGTCCATAGTTCATTCGGTAACACCGTCATTTGTCAACGACTTTGTTAGTGGCAATGTCGTTTCTTTGTAAAACTTCTGCATCGTCGTGTCTTCCTGCTGTTCTTTAGCCAACGCTGACACATCGTCGAGATGGATTGCGGAAACTGAGCGAGACAATTTATCAGCGACAATGTTGTCAGCGCCACGAACGTGTTCAATGTCGCAGCCGAATTCCGAAATAAGAGATCCATCGAGCCTGATGTGGGGTTGGATTCTTCATTTGGAAAATTTTCAGGAGCGGTTTGTGATCAGTACGTATGTGGAACGTATGACCAGCGAGCCATTTAAAATGTTTTAGTACCAGATATATCGCCAACAGTTCTTTGTCGAACGCAGACTTCTTAGTTTGAAAACAAGACAGCTTCTTAGAAAAAAATTCGAGTGGCTCCATGTTAATGTTGACCAACTGGTGAAGAGGTGCTCACAATGCAGTTTGAGAGGCATCAGTTGTTAAAATGAGCTGGCCTTCTAGGACTGGATGAAGTAGCAAGGTGCGTTGTGCTAAAGTGGTTTAGAGAGTTTTAAAGGCGTTTTTTGGCATTTGTCAGTCCACTGAACAGAAGCGTTGTGCTTTGTCAGATCAGTTAAAGGCTCAGCCATCTCAGAAAATTTTGGAATATATATTAGATAAAAACCAATCAATACGAGAAAACGTCGTAATGACTTTTCGTCTTTTGACGCTTGCATTCGTGGATGGCCTGGACCCTTGTGTTCAAGGGTTGCGTTCCCCTTGAATTGATTTCAAAGATGTCGAGATATGTTGCAGTTTCTTGAAAAAATTTGCATTTCTTCAGATTCACGCGCATGCAATAGGTTTCCAAACGGTGCAAAACGCATTCGATGTGCTTGAAATGCGACTCTGTGTCTGGACTAGCTATTATGATATCATCAATAAAAGCGCGAGCAAATGGAAGGTCTTTTAAGATGAGGTCAGCACATCCTTGAAAGGTCTGCGAAGCAGTTTGAAGGCCAAATGGCGTGTAGATAAAGCAGAAACTTCAAAATGGTGTAGTAATCGCCGCAGGAATTTCCTCTGGTGCCATTTTGATCTATCCAAGATGCTGAAGACCTTTTAGCCTCTGAAAGATTGAGTTATTTCCTCGAGTCGTGGCATAGAATAGCGATCCGGCACTGGTTGACTGTTCAGCGCACGGTAGTCACCGCATGGACGCAAGCTGCCGTCAGGTTTGACAACAAGGTGCAGTGTTGTTGCCCATGGTGTATATGCACGACGGCATATGCCTTGTTTTTCTATGCTGAGGGCTGGTAGTTTGTCTCCAAAAAGTCCACGTGGACGGCAGAACGAAGGAGGACCCGTGGTGAAAATGTGATGCTGAATCGGCAGCGTGACCGGCTTGTCAGGGGATATCGGTAGAGCTAAGTTTGCGTACCGATTCAGAACAGCCTGTAGTCGCTTTTAATTTACGCCTTTGACCAGAGGAGTAAAATAAATTTGAGCTAATTTTTGGCGAGTTATTTTCGCAAAAGTCGATGACTGAAGATTTGCGATTGGCTTTTTCAGGTAGCTGAATAAGCTTTCTGGAGCGACAGTCAATTTGTAGATTATAGTGAGCCAGAAAATCTTCTCCAAGAATCGGTTGATTGACGTCCGCTACGTAAGTAATTTCCATGTAAATATATTGGGAAAACCGTCTAGATGAATTGTCAAGTGGGAGAAACCATGAACTTGGATGCACGAGTTGTTAGCTGCTTTGAAGGAGCTGATGTTTACTTTTTGCTGAACAGAAATTTTGTTGGGTGGCGGCCGCTTACCATACTTCCTGAATCAGCGACAAATGTACCGATCTCCGGCGCAGCAACTAACACTGACTTTATCCCGACATCTGCTGCGACGACGACTAGAGTACCCCGTGTTTCCTTGGTCGTTCGTTGAGTTTGTCGCGTACAAACAGGGCGGCGTGCATTTGCGAGCGTTTCCACCGAGCTGGAAGTGATACCAGCATAGGTGCGCCGGTTTCTGGACCGATAGTTCTGACAGAGAGGTAAGAATTAGACGTACGCCTTCAAGCATCATCTCAATAAACCGAAGGCGAACTATGTCAGCGTTGTTCGGAGCCAGGCCCTGAAGGTGTTGTAAAACCTCGAAGGGTTTGCGATCGCCTAGCTGTTGCTCTGCCAGAAGTTGTTTCAGACGATGTGAATTGCTGTCCGACATGTTCAAAATGATTTGGGCTTTGATGTTTTGAAAGCTTTGAGTGAGCCGGCTTCTAGGATGATATCGGTCGATAAAGAACTGAGAAGACTTTGTTTGCGGACTGATTCTGGCCTGTCACACAATCACTGTTCGATAATATGTTGAAACCACAGGCGAGCGTCTTTTGGATAAAACTCGGGGAGTTTTATAATTCGTGTGATTTCTTTGGTGTGAATGTCAATTGTTTCTTTTTCAGGTAGGGACAAAGCGGACTCACTACGTTGCGGTAGTTGGTGAGTTTTATCAGAAAGTAGTTTGTCTGGGCGTAGCAAAAAGAATTCCACCACGTGCTGATTCTCACGTTTCCGAGCTTTAATTACAGTTACTATAGTGCTAGGAAGGTAAAAAGTTGGGTAATTTTGTCGTAGAAATGCTAAAACGCGTTCAAATTCGAGTTTCTCATAACACTTGAAGCTAACCGGTGTTCCAGGATTGCTTTCGACATTGACAGCCACTAATAGCAATAGACGTAGGGCTGAAGAATGTGATGCAGATAACGTAGGACGTGCACACATTATCCCGAAAGCTGACCAACAGTACCGTTTAAAATAGTCTTAACTACTTACTTTTAACTTAACAACTTAAAATACTTTTAACAAACAGTACCTGACCAGGCTGTTGGCTAGTCAGCAGAGAGGCCGCAATCGCGCCAGACTTGAACCATGGGTGATGTTGAACGTTTGAACCCGACTTTGACGCATTTCCAATGTTTGCAGGTGAAGCACAGTTGAAGTGGTGTAGAAAATATAAGCAGGTGGTTAAAATCAAGAAAGAGTTCATTCCAAATACACGTAGGAGTCACCAAATTAATGAACTAGGCTTGTGGTTAAAATGAAAGATTGGGTCTCATTTTATAAAACGTCTCATTTTATAAAATCTTAATCCGCGGTCCAAAATTTTGGAGCTGTCTCATTTTATAAAATGTCATCTCATTTTATCCAACGGCGGCATACCCTTTGTGTGCAATGTGACCAAAATTAGTGTTAACAATAGAGGCAAACAATGCACTTTATTGTCATTTAATAAACTCCATTAATTTTTTTAACTTTTTTGTTAAACTCAGTATTTCCATTAAGTTTATTCCTGCCGTGTGAAGTGAAATTTTATAATAATGAAATAAATTTTTAAAAACTTATGTCGCAAAAATCTCAAATTTGGGTATAATCTGCCCCCCCCCCAACACCCACACGTACTTCAATATTTGTAGTATTTGTGGCCAAGGGGTTGTCACAAACGAAAACTTTAGAATCCAACATACCACATAAATAATTAAATATGTTAACAAAGAACTATTAGTTAAAGGCGTAAACAACTGAAAGTAATTGACTTATCTTATAATTATATAACGCTGTAATTAAATGTAAATTTAAAATTTATAATATCGCCACCCCCATTTTTGACAACTTACACTCTGGACTCTGAACCCTATTCGGCTAGAGCTGACACGAAGGTAATTAAGGGATTAAGATTTGATAAAATGAAACGCTATTTTATAAAATGAGACGGTCTGGTTATGGAGAGGCAATTGTTTTGGGTCTTATGAGATATATTATTGTATCGTATATTAAAGTGCTTGTATAGATCCCATCAGTAGTTGAAAAAACTTTTGTGATAAATTATTCTTTACAACCGATAGCGCATGAAAGTGCTATAAGCGCTATTTTTTTGTAAGCTTAAAAAATAGCCCGCATAGCACCTGGGTGTGCTATTTGCAATATTTAGGCGCTATTTTGTGCTATTGACTATTTTGTTGAATTTTTTGTACTTTTTACTAAGTATACGGTGAATTATGTGGTTTTGAATTATTTTCAAATTTTGGTTTGTGTTATGGTCGACGATATAAAAAAAGCGCATATAGCAAAACGATAGCGCATCAAAGTGATGTAAGCGTTATTTTTTTCGTATGCTTAAAAGTAGCGCATATAGCACCAGAGGGTGCTGTTTGCGCTATTTAGGCGTTATTTTATGCTTTCGGCTAATTTATTGAAAATTTTTGTACTTTTTACTAAGTTTACGGTGGTCCCTCAATAAACTTGACAAGTTTTGAATTATTTTCAAATTTTGGTTTGTGTTCTGATAAACGATATAAACAATTAGCGCATATAGCAAAACGATAGCGCATCAAAGTCCTATAAGCGCTATTTTTTCGTAGGCTAAAAAAATAGCGCTTATAGCACCTGATGATGATATTTGTGCAATTTAGGCGGTATATTGTGCTATTGGCTAATTTATTGAAAATAGTTGTGCTTTTTCCCTAGCCCTAGGCACAGGTTTAAGTTTGGGCTTAGGCTTGGGCCTAATGAATAAAAGCGAAGCATGGAAAGTCATGTTGGTGATTGCCTACAATTTTGACTAATAGGAGCGAGGGATGGAAAGCCCTACAAACCCAAAAACGGGGGGGAAGGGGGGTGGGCGCCTACTGAATCTTCGTACCCTTCTAGTGTTTAATTTTGCGTAACCAATGGGAGCGAAGAATGGAAAGTCACGTTCGATGATTGCTCACAATTTTGACTAATAGGAGAGAGGGAAGGAAAGCCCTATAAACCCAAAAACCGGGGGAAGGGGGGGGGTGGGCGCCTACTGTATCTTCTTACCTTTCTAGTCTATTAATTTGCATAAAATGAAAATTTTAAAATAATATTTTTAAAATTTTTATTTTTAATTCAGGGATCGTATACGTTGTAAAAAGTACAAAAATTATCGGTAATTTAGCCAATAGAATAAAAAAGCGCCTAAATAGCGCAAATAGCGCCCTCAGGGCTATTTTGCTAAGTGCTATTTTTTAAGCCTATGAAACAAATACCGCTTATAGCACTTTGATGCGATCAAAACACAAACTAAAACTTTAAAAAGAGTTTTAAACTACTTAATTTTAATTGAGAAATCTTATACGTACTAAAAATTAAAAAGGTTTTAATAAAATGGCCGATAGCACAAAATAGCGCGTAAATAGCGCAAACAGCACCCTCAGGTGCTATATGCGCTATCGAATAAAATAAAATTTTATCTAAGGGCCTTTTCACAAATTATATTAACTGGATTAGATTAACTAGATTAACTTCAGTAACTAAGGATTAGTTTGATGAAAGTTTATGAAACTTTGCATAATAACTAAACTATGTCATTTCCAACTGTTTGCAAAATTTTATACATTTACGTTAATCCTATGTTGAGTTATGAAGTTAATCTAGTTAATCTAATCCAGTTAATATAATTTGTGAAAAGGCCCTAAGTCAAAATAGCGCCTCAGAAAAAATAGCACCTTCCATGCGCTATTATAGCGCTGTGCTATTATAGCACTTTGATCTCCCCCGGATTATGAAATGTGCTATAATTTGCAAAAAAGCGCTATTTGCTATTTTCCGAAGCGCTATAACCGCTATTTTAGGTGCTATATGCGCTATATAGCGCAAATAGCGCATATAGCATTTTGATAGCGGGGGGGGCAAGGGGGGAGTCAAAATACAAACTTATATTTATGCACATTAGTTACACAGAAATGTTTATGTAAATCTTTATATGAATGTACTTTGAAGTGTAAAGTATAAATGTGTGTGTTTTGTAAAAATAACGTTTCGACTAAAATAAAGTTAACTTTTAGATGAAAGTTTGAACGAAAACGATTAAGCTATCTACGCTCACTTTCCCAAAATAGCAGGTCTATACTCTTGTTGCTTGCAATTCAATAGTCAGTGATATTTTTTTGAATAAGTCTGTTGCGTTTAGTGACCGGCTGCGAACATTTATTTTAATTACTCCACCAACTTCTTATCTCTGCACTGAGTCCATCATTAAACAGATTAGTTTTATGTGTTTTCAGGTCGTTTTATTTCTGTTTTAGATAATTTAAGGTCTTTTTGGGGTTTTTGGGTAGTTAGCAGTCTGTCCTAGATTCGGCCTCGGACATTAACACTTCGGTTCAGACGTGAATCATCCCTACCAAGAGTACATGATAGGTATTAATCACAAAGGCATTATTAAGAGTACATGATAGGCATAGTAGGTATCCTATTACCTATGTACCCTTGCCCCTGTATTAGTGTTGTTTTAGTATACTATAACTGATACTAAAACTAGTTTTAGTATATGATACTAAAACTAAATCAAGTTGGCTATACTATAACTATTTCTAAAACAAAACTAAATTCATGCCGCTATACTATAACTGTATCGAAACTAAACTAATTTCAGAGCGGTATACTATAAATAAAACTAAACTAAATTTGTCCTTATTCCGAAACTAGTTTTCGTACACAAAACTAGTTTTAGTAAGCCTGTTACACCCACACAAGTTGTGGTACACCCGCTTACTAAAACTCGGGAAAAATAAATTGCGCAAAGTAGAATCTATATCATCCTTGGATAAGTAATATCGAATTTTATTTTAATGGTCCATACTGCACACTTTGTGTTGCAGTTGTGAGGCGGCCGGAGTTCTTAGTTTTATTTTAACATTTTTTTTGTATTTTCAAAAAAATAACTGGTAAGTTTGTTTGACTTTTTTGCATGCTACATATGTAGTGTATTATATCAATTTTTACCGAACGGGTTAGTTTTAATCGTAGTTTACGATTTATAATTGGGTTCGATACTGTCAAGCCGAAACCCCCGAATTAAAAAAGTGAACCGTAACTGAATGATTTTACCATTCAGTATTTACAGTAGGCAGTTTAATTTACAACCATTATCTATAAATTTGGGGCCATTCCTTTACCGGACTACTAATAAGTAAACATTCGTCTAAACAGTTTATAATCATGCTTTAGAATGTCATTATTGATCCTTTGGATTAAACAGTCAACTTTCACCGCACTGCTTTTTGAGTCAGGCTGAACAGACCTAACCATGCCCGCCAGTGTTAACCATATAAGTTAGTTTATGGTTTAGTCCACTGGTAGTTTAGGTAAGGGTTTGGACAATAATTAAGTCGCTGATATATTTTAACCTAAGTTTGTTTATGCCTTTCCTCAACTCCGACTCAAAATAAGTTTAGTCCGTTTAGCCCGCTAACGGAGTAGGCCCGTGATAAAAACTGAAAGTTTGAAATTTTAACTTATTGACCATTATCGTCAACAAACTAAAGCTAGAGTTTAATAGGATGCAATACCAGAATAGGAGATCGCCGTCAAAATGCCTTTATACTAAAACTCCATAGTCCATACTAAAACTATACTATTAACTAAAACTGAAACTCCGGCGAAAAGCTTATAATATAACTAAAACTAAAACTAAACTAAATTTTCAGCCGCTATACTACATATAACTGTATCAAAAGTAAACTAATTAGAGGGCTCTATACTATAACTGTATCTAAACTAAACTAAAATTTTTATACTAAAACAACACTACCCTGTATAACGTTCACAGTAGTGTGGGTGAACGTGATTATTAAGCTGTGTGATTCCAAGCCACATGTGCTACTGTCATAGCCAATTTTAAAAACAACAATTAATTTTGCAGTCATACCTTATTATTTCTAAGTGGCTCTCGCATGGAAAATTTCCGCATAGTAAATAACTAACTTTTGTTTGAACCTATTACATCACTCTCTTATGTAACAATTTAGATAGTGGAATTCAGAGTTTTATCTTTCGTAGTTTGAGTTAACGCTGATGAGTAGGCTCGAACAATATTAATTGAATTCTTAATAACTTTTTTGAGAAGGCGTTTTAACATTTTAAGCTGCCATATAATGTGTTAGCTGGCATATACAGGAATTAATTAAATTTTTACACCTTTTGTCCTGGAAATTCTCTTAAGATATAATTTACTACAACTAGGATATTTTTCAAAGAAATATGCTATGGTTTTTTGCCATCCAAACGTTTTGAAGGAGATAATACAAACTAAATTTTAGTCCCACGACGCTTTTTTTAGAAGCAAAATCTATCGCTATAAAATCTCGGAAAACTACCAATGATACACACAGGATGGCTGATATTTTCAACTGAAAGGTTGAAGCTTAACTGAATTTTTTTTATTTCTAGAGAAGGATCTATCGTTATACGAATCAGAATCTAATATAACACAATAAAAACGCATGATGTGTTTCACTCAGACCCATTTACAGTAGGATTAACTATTTTTTAGTACATGGTTTAAGAATTTGCATAAAATTAAATCAGTTTAGTATTGAAGTTAAATTACAGTTTCTTAGCTCGATGTTTAGGTATGACGTTTTAGCGTGACTTTGAAACCAACTAATTGGACTAAACAGTCTAGTTCCATTCATAAGCATTTAAGCATATTAAATTTTTTTAATTCGGTCTTATGTTAAAAGGAGCAATAATAGTTATAAAGTGATCTTCTGTTGCATCGGCGTTTTTATGTTGCACATCTATCTTTATTATAGAATTTGTAGTTTTTCGTTTTGTTGCATATGATCCAAAAAGTGTTTAATGGTTTTTGTTTCATTCTAGACATTGACCCTAGTGTTTTCACTCTTTCTGATTATTATGCCAATGGTGCTTTTGTTATTGTTGTTAGCCATTTTGGGCTCGCTTGCACAATCCTCACTTGGGGAGCCAATTTTAATCGTACCAGACTCTTTCGTGCCACTGCAGCAACTCAATAAAGCTTTTTTGAAACTAAAAAGGGACATTAATTTTCAGTCTCCACCGTCCAGAAGGGAAGAACGACAAAAAATGAACAGGATTTTGCAGCTTTTACCGGCTCTGACGTATCGGCTGCCGATTGGCTAGAAGTTTGAACAAACTTGGTAAACTTTATGGTAAAAACCAACTTAGCATATTGATCTGGTTTATGAATTGATAGTGAAACGGGCTCTTTCTAGAAATGAAATTGTTATCCAAAACTGTGAAAGTCGGAGAAACAGTTTTGAAATTCCGATCGATCATTTTAAAATATGAAGTAATATTAACATCATTTTAAATTATTTTAATATAGTTAGAACGTTTCACAGTAAATGTCAGAAATAATAAGTATTCACACATAATAAGTCATTGATAATTAATTAGATGTCTAATTGAAACATGAGTATGAATCAGTTTTGTTTTACAAAGGAAGTTAGCATATACGTTTCAAATGACTATACACGTTTATTAAGCCAGTGTTGTATATTTTGTTCATAATAATAAATTAATGTTTTTGTTAAGTGGCAGTGAATTACTTGAATTATTAGTATCAGTTAAAACCGTCACTTATAGCAACACGGAAATAAGAAAAATCGGAATCTGTTACGGTGCTACACAATGTTTTTGCCCACTGAGTTATACCGTAATTTGTAATCGATGTGTATCCTTATTAGTCCTTATGCAATAAGGCTTACCTGTAAAAAACAGGAGTGACTTTAGTGAGTGATTTTACAAAGGTGGTTTTACTAAACCAATGCTTATACGTACGTTTTGCATGACTTTTTGCACATAATTTCATTACGAAGCATCGCGATATACTAAATTCATAAATTTTTTAAAACTATGGTTTTAGCTCTGTTGAAACTTCAAACCCACAGGGTGGAATTCTAGAAGGGTGATTAGCGAGTGACTAACTTAATCAGTCGTTAAACGTTCTTTCATTACGTTTTGTCATTACGAATTCTACACGCTGAGAATAGACTCGCCTGATGGCATTCTGCACGCGCGTTATTCTTTTAATCACTGACTAACTTATTCACTCTTCTAGAATTCCACCCACAGTGTCTATTGTGCTGAAATTTGTAAAACCACCTTTGTGAAATCCACTCTAAAGCTCTTGCGGTCTAGGTATCAATTACAATACAGTCATATGACACAATCTTGCAAACTATTTACTTTTTTTACAACTTTAATTACTTTTGCCTAAAATAACAGAAAATCCATGTTTCAAGCCAAGTTTGAAACCTTTGACTCTTGACAAAAGTTTCATTAATTTTGTTAAAACATTTTGTTTGTTACTATTGATTTCTTCTATTTTCTTGTGTTCAATGGATAGCGCCGCAATTGTTGATTTAACAGATTTATGTAACCGTTTGGTTTGCAGTGTCACTAGGGGACGCATTATAAAATGAGTAAGAGAGTAGATGCCAGAAATCATGTAAAACATCAATAAGAAATATATTGGAGGCATATTCGTCTTTATTATAAATATGATATATAAATAAATTTAATTTATTGAGGAAGGTAAATTTCATTAATTTAATTAATCCAGCACCTCTAAAACATACAATTCTAAAATATTTGAATGTTACTTTGAAAGAAATTTTAAAGTAACAAAATAATAAAACAAAAATGATAAATATATAATAAGGAAAGCACCACGAAAGAAAAATACACCAAGTAAGAAATAATGGTTAGTAACAAATATTTATATTTTGTGGATCACCAACATATTTCAAACCTACTAATGCAATTTTTTTGTGCCTCAACAATTAACAACCTACACATATACAGTTACTGACATAATGTGCGGAAACTAAGTGATATTATTGTAGCTAATTTTTATTATTAATATTAAATAGCCCAAAATTAAACTCTTCCTTAATGACTGACAGTTTTTTGTATTTTTTCAGTACCTAAGATGGCCGTATTAATACATCTATACTTCCTAAATACACTTATGATGCTGGTTAACTCTTCTACTTTTAATGCACATATGCTACCATCAAATTTATACGATAACAAGCACTTTTGTGGACGAGCGTATATTTTTTCACTTGACGACAGTTAGTATTATTTTACCGTATCGGTAAAATTCAGCGCGGCACGCAAATTAATGTATTTCTTTCAGATTACAAGATTTTTTCAAAAATCATCCTGTGCTTTTTTGTGCTTTCATAAGAAAGTGTGTTTTTTCACAAAAATGTCTGCATTTTTAAGACGAATGTCAAACTCGCGTGCACTATCTTGACTAAAGCGTCGAAATGGTAAACCATGACGAGTCAACCTAGGCCTTATTTTCTCTAGCGCAAGCGCAGTGTCACTGACAACGATGACAGATTTCTAATGCCCCTATGATTGATTGATTGATTGATTTATTTATTTAAGAGCAAAAACAAGTAACAAATTACTGCCAGCATAAAATCCTTTACGGACATACTATGCTACAATGCCACCAGGTACAGAAAAAAAACAAAACGACAAACACATTAAATTATAAATATTGCGTGATAGTTTGCACTAAAAAATAATAAAACAAAATATTAGTTTCAATGGGTCTTTATGTCAAGAATTTAGTCCAAAAGACAGATACTTGTTCGTACGTTTTTTAAAAGCTAGGTGCACAAACTTTGCGAGTTGGTTTAAAACTACGGAATCAAAAGAAGAAAAAAGAACGACTATTTGGTCCGTTGAGTCAGAACTGTCACAACTAGTCAGCAGTGGGGAAATGTATAGATCCCGAAGGTCAGTTAAGAAGCTGCATTCTAAAAGAAATGTGTGGTTCGGATTCCACTGTTCCCGACGTACATAACTTACAAACTCGTTCATTTCTAGGTAATCTGTGTGTAATCCTTCTGTCCCATCTACCCCTTTCAATTTCTAGGTCATGTGAGCGGAGCCGCAACTTAATTAAAGCATGCAAATGACGTTTGTTTTCAATACAGTTAAGGTAATGTTCCACTTTAAAGCTATGTTCAAATTTAACGCATAAGTCCAAACTGGGTTTGTTGAAACTCATCTGATAATTCAGAATAAAAAATATGTTGTAATTTAGTTCGAGCATCGTTGATAAATTTTTTGGGGTTGTCTACTTTTTCATTTATCCAGAATTCTAGACTACCCAGTTTAGTCAATATTAGCAACAAATACGATATCTACGATATGCAGCTAATCACACTTAGTGCTATTATGTACTTGTCTGTCAACCCTTTTTTGCAAGATTTTTAAAGTGCCAAAAGTTTGCTAACAGCTTAATCATACAGATGAAATGCATACGTCTGAAACAGTGCGGACAGATACAGATAATAGTGAACTTAATGAAAAATTGTTCTGAAAAATTGTTAAAAAAAATTTCAAATATTTGTCTCTGACTGGGCTCGATCCAGCAAACTGGCGGTTATGAAACCAATGCGCCAGCCCACTGCGCTACGGAGACGACAAACAACGTAAGCTTAAATGCTGTTAAAAATAAATGTTTCAACACTGTAGTGGACCTGGGCCAATTATTTTGAAATTTTTCACGAACGGGTATGATTTACATTTTGTGAATGTGTGAATAAGGGTTACTGTGTCAAAATATTGGTAAGTTTGAACAGAATATGTATCTTTTGTTTAGGGAGTTAATTATTGATTAGTGAAAAAATATTTCGTCCATTAAGTAATTATTTTCAAAAAACATTTTAGAAAGTCTTTTTGCCACCAACCTCCTTTTTTGACAATTTTCATGTCATAGTTTATGCTTTGCATGCGGACCTTTTGTAAAAAATTTTATGTTTTGGATTAAATTATGGCAACATAGCAACGACAGTTTCAAATTATGGCCAAGAGGGTCACAAGCTTAAAACTTTACAATCCTGTCATGTAATCATATTAAATATATTAGCAACAAATTCAAGAACTTAAAAAATCACACTTTTACTTTTGTTTCATTCAACGTGTTAATTAGTAATATAAATTTCTAATTAAATGTAAAATTACAATTTCGGCACCCGCATTGATGACAACTTAGCACGTTAAGTATGCTTTTGCTCCCAAATGCAGAGAAAAGTAAAAAGCAATAAAAATACCTGCCGCCGCTGAGACGGCGGCAGGAAAAATAGCAGATTCAAACGTAACCAGATTGAAAAAACTGTCAAAAACAAGATTTGGATTTTTGGGCACACAGAGTATTGTAAATCTGTTCTAAAGTTAAGACCAGAAAATTACCACATATCGTACGGCAATTTTGAAGGACAAGGACAAAACATAAAAATAAACACACAGTACAGACCATGGCAAAGACAAAGCTTAATCACAGAAAACATACGGTCAGTCCTTCTAGTGTTTGACTTAGGCACAACTCTGATTAAAGTTACAAGCCGCTTCTTAAATGGTACGTTTTTGACAGCTTGACAGTAATTCTCTCAGAAAAGCGTCACTGACGTCAACAAAAAATCTCAACACCAGATTCTGACGCTTCAGTAAATATAGAAACTTATTAAAGTGCACCAAATAGTAGTGTTTTCATTGTTAGAATACTATAAATACATCTCACTAATAGCATGAAGTTGTTACACGTTAAAGTTACATTATTGGCGTCATGATGGTAACTTTAATTGTGCAAATATGAATATTTCAAATTTGATATGCATTAATGATAATTGTTTGATTAAATAGGCCGTTACGCAAATATAAAGAACGAGTGGTAACCAAATAATGGCAAATGTAAGTGACGTTAAGGCAATTGATAAACTAGGCCCTTAACAGTCTAATATTGTAGGTATATATGTGTAGCATCATAATGATAGTGTTGCAATTAAATTAGTATGGGTTATGGCACTGGTTGGCGTGCTACAAGTGATTTATACGCATGTTTCTGTGAAACTCCAAGTGTAGGAGCACGAGTGCACCTGCACGAGGGTTTCACACATGCGTATCAATTACTTTTAGCACAACCACCAGTGCTATAAGTGACTTGTAAATCGATTCGAGTACAACGTGCAGTATAAGTAGACTGCACGCTGCTGAGTGCAGTATAAGTCTGGTTAATGCACTTTACTGTAACATTGAATCGAATTAAAATTAGTGGTTACTGTTTTTGCACTCCAAAATTGCAACTGCTAACTTTATGAATTCTTAATGTAACGTAAAACAATGCAATTTTAATTTGTAATGAAACATACATATAACAATTTTAACCAATTTATAGACCAAAAGCCTAACTGTTTAAAATCAATTTAAAACCACGTTTAAGTCCAACATCCATCTTTTGTACTTGATATTTAATTTTCTGCAATTGCTTCAATATTCTCTGGTTCTCTTCTTGCAATTGACTTACATAAAAATGCCGGTTTAGTCCCGCCGTAATTGCTGACTTATACGCTGCCTTTACATGTTCGTTACTGTAGCGGCGTAAAGGGTTAGTGATAAAATCAGTCATTTGACCGTAAATCAATCCAGCCAATAGAATGATTAGAGTAAATAACAGTGTTGATGCCGTCACTTTCTGCATACCGACCCGCAGAAAGCTAAAAAACATTACAGAATTCATTTACCGGACTATAAGAGTTGAATTTCGACTAAACGGTTTGGAATCTGTTCCAAGTATCTCTGGATTCGACTTGACTTTTGACGTGTAGCTTTTAGTCAGACTAATCAAATGTAATTCATGCCTACGTCAAATCAACTTGAATTAGATAGTTGATAGTTGGATGCAAATTTGTGCGTTTGGACCACTTTAACTACTAAACTACAAAAAAAATTTCAATCAAATCTGTTCAGTTGAGTTCCTGGGGTAGGGAAAATTTAATTGTAACTATGTACTATTACGATATTTGGTTCATTTTGAAACAGTTAAGTGTGAAGTAACTCCGTCAAGTGTAAAGAGGGCTCAATAATAGTAACATGAAATTGACGCTAAACAGTAAACATATAACTTGTCTCAAAAACAGTGAAAAAATTAAGGGTGGTTTTCACAAAGTTGGTTTTACGAATTTGGTAGATTTTCTTAACCCATGATTTTAGCTTAGTTGAAATTTCAAACCTGCAGCACAGCAGTAGCCCGTTTCGATAAACTCACAGGCCCACAGGCACAAATTTGTGGGCCTGTGACCTGTGGCCACAGGTGCCTGTGAATCCCTTTTCAATAAGCATAAAATGGTGCCTGTCACAGGCCACAGGCACAGGTCACAATTTCACAGGTGACGCACGCATTCTGCCGCATGCTCGGCTTGCCAGCAAACGCACATATCTACGTTGCTGAATAACAGCTTGGCTGTTATATGGGCGTTATATGAATTGAAAACGGTTCAATTAATTTAAGTGGTCTATTATCCGCTTTTATTGGCATTTATGTTTTAATTTTGCAGTAAAAATTGTAAAACTTTGTTAATACATCAATTTTTCAACATATAAATTTTTGCTAAACTTTCAGAAAAGCTATTATTTTTGCTTTAAAATATTCCAAAATGCAACAAATACGCTAGCGAAGTAAGTTAAATTAAAACCCAACTTCAAAAAGTTCGAGTACAGCATAAATTATCTATATTGGCGCCCTCACAGGCCACCCATCGGCCTGTGAAAAAACGCCACAATTGTGAGATTGCTCACAGGCACAAATTTTTATTGAAACAGAACTGCCTGTGAGCGATTTGTGGCAGTTCAAAATCTACCTGTGCCTGTGGCCTGTGACCTGTGAGCTGTGGCCTGTGCCTGTGAGATATTGAAACCGAACTCACAGGCACAGGCTCACAGGCCCACAAATTTGTGGGCCTGTGAGTTTATTGAAACGGGCTACTGTCTCTATTCTGCTGAAATTTTAACTGGGCTAAAACTACGGTTTAAGAAATTTGCGAATTTCGTAACGAATCAGGCGCTATTTTGTAATGAATTTATATGCAAATCATCAAATCATCAGATCACCCTAAAAGTTTGCGTCGTTTTTGTAAGTTTTTATAAACCCATGACATGTTTATATTACTACACTTGTTGCATTTATAACCTTAATTGAAGCAGAAATGTAAGCTTATTGGTTCTAGTTGAAAGTTGAAACTGTAAAAACAGCCTTTGACATTTTTCTAGAGATTCTCTTTAAGCGTCAAGCTTATTATAAGGAAGCTATGTAGTTTAATTTGGTGGAAGTTTCAAGTGGGTGCAAATTAAATTACGCAAATGACTTATTTTAACTCGTTAAGTTTATGTGCACTGATAAACACCGTACAAAACACTTAACCAGTCTATTTGATAAGGCAAACAAGAGAATTTAGGTTTAGGTTTAAACGATATACTAAAAATTCAGATGAATAATAAAATGAGGGGGTGGAAGCTATTGTATAACTAGCTGTTTGATAACACATTAAAAAGTTAATAACCAACATTCCTTTCCTATTTGGAAACTCTAAGAACCAGTTCTGTTCAGAGATGATTTTAGTTAATTTCTTGGGCACAAGAATTATCTGGGCTGTAGTATTGGTGAAACACAAAAAAAGGTTTATTCATTTTCTTGAGGAACCTGGTGTTGCTGGACAGTATCGTTTCCTTGTCAAGCTTTTTCTCAAAACCAAAAAAAATATTGTCTTCTTGAAAAATTTCGTATGTGAAGCAGCGGGCCGCAGAATTTGTTCGATAGAACGATACCAAAATGTTTGATCATCAAGTACACATGTGTATAATGGGGAGATGGGTGGAACCCCCCAAATCGAGAGACCGGGGGGAAGTGTCACCAAAAGTTGGGCAAAAATGGCCCAACTTTTTAAAGTCCCAATTTTAATTTGACTTGTATATACTGTAGCTCATAACCCAGAGTCTGTTAGTGCTACTTGGTTGCAAGAAACTATTTGAATTCAGAACTTTTTTTCGAGAACTTGATTTCTTCACTTTCTTCGAGATGATATTTTAGTTTTAGTCTCCAAACAAATTGTCTTGTAAATTGTTTGAATCTGAGTTAACTATAATGACATTCTGAAATAGTGACATGAATTGTTTTGTTTGTTTTTGATATGGCAACGGCATCAAATCAAAACCAGCTTTGATTTAGGTTTGATTTTTTGATGCATCAAATCAAATCAAATCAAATCAAATCAAATCAAATCAAATCAAATCAAATCAAATTATTTTTGAAAGGGCCGATTCAAATCAAATCAGTTCATTTGGTTTTTGAGAGTGGCCGCATCAAATCAAATTAGTTGAAAATACGTTGCATCAAAACAACCCTAGTGACATAACTTACATATTGTACAGTAGAGTACAACGCGAATTGTAGGTGTTTATAGCGAAATAATTCTTTCAGTGTATTTATTACGCAAACTTTTTGGCGGTCAACGTCAAGCTGTTAGGAACCGTTTCTAAATTCCAAACGAATAACACGTTTGAAATGACACGTTTCAAATCGTGTTTTCGCCTGAAAATACACGATTTTCAAACGCAAAAACACGTTTGTGGATTAGCTGCAGCTGTCGCTTGTTGGGCATTTAATTACTATCAAAGTTAGTGACCATGGGCCGTCTACATACATATATATGCGTGCGTAGATTTCCACTGTATAATTCTATAAAGTGATCCGCCAAGTAGCAAGCGTTTGTCCAAACTCATTTGCTAAAGTCAACCAGTAGTAAATTGGAGTGTCAATAAAATGACACGATTTGCTTTTGCATTTACACGGTTGCAAATCGCGTTTTCAAAACGTGTACACGTTTTGAAATTTATGTCATTTTTGACACGGTTCCTTATTACAGTCCTGGCTAGTTCCAACTTTGGTAAATCCTTGACCACCGTTGTGACTATGCCAAATGTCATGTATTGGTGGCATCAGAGGCTGATTATCGTAACTTATCGTAACCATCAAATCAGCGCAGACGCAAATTATTGTTTTGTTTGGCTTTTGGACACAAACAACACGTGAAGCCCAGTCAGAAACATAATATTATCGATTTAGCTGATCCATAGACAAAGTTTCTACCATTAGCAATCCATCATAGCAACTTGACGTGAAGCGTAAACTTTATGGTTGTTTGTTCGCACAAATTTATATGAACTAAAATATTTTTATGCTACCAAGTCCAGGCTAATTGTAGTTGTGTTTGTTTTGTTTTTGTTTGTTTGTTTTTCGAGTTTTTGTATCTAATTAGGTTGAAAGTTTATTGTGAATTGTGCTACTAGGTAACTCCAATTGTGCTTTAAAGTATTTAATTTAATCCCAGTAACTCTGTCAAGTGTCAACATTGACGTTCGTTTGACCATAAATTGCGACATATTGGCCCGTGTCCATTTTTAAAATGACGCTTGGGTTCTTTAATTTTGAGTTAGGAAACCAACTTTTCAGTCCTTTAAACGGAATTTACTGATGCGCCAATACCGATAATGAATAAGCATAAATCAGTACATTCTAACACATAAAAACTAGATAATATCCAACATTAGCTTTTTTTAAACTTTTTTAGAAAAATGCAAATAGAAAAGTTATCACGTACAAACTGACGAAACTCAACACTAACAGTGTAGGTGGCAAATGAAGCCTGAACTATTACTTTGACGTACCTTCATTATTCTCAAGGGTTTTTATTTAAATTCTATTTAGCGGATCATAATTGGATTTCGTTCACAAAACATCTTATACTGAACTTAGATAATAAAACGTATAAACTTATATCCCGTAGGGAGATATTGCATCCGGAGTCAATTGGCGCTAAATCAGCCGTTGGCTTGAGACAACCATTTTTATTCCGCCTGGAGGCGGAATAATTGGAATTAGTTTGGACTATGTTTTGTGTGTAGTTTTATACGTAACCGTGCGCCAGCCTTATGCTCAGCATAGGATTAGTTATTGCCATTTTTTTCCTTGCCAATTGGGGGCATGAACACTGCAAACACATGTTTATATGAAATATGGTTCCTTAAGTTATGTCTACTTGCTGTTTCACCTAACTTAAACCTAAAATTTCATTTTAAGTACATACATATGTATGTTTCAATGTATTTTAATTTCTATGAATATCGTATGGACGTCCCCCCTGTCACGTGTTCGTGATTTCTAAAAGTCTACTTGAAGCTTACTTTCATCCTTTATAGTTCTCGACCACATATTGTGTGTAAATCCTACAGAATAGAACTAAAATTGTTGTTCTTGTTAGCCTTAGCTACTTTTATGAATTGAATTGCAGTTGCTACATAAGTGAATGTCGTGGAATAAGCATAAGTATGCACGTGACCGTGAAAATCTAAAATTATTGTTTTTTGAACCAGGCCATAAAATCGCCAAGCTACACGTACACACCAATAATCGCAATAACATAGTTGCTCTCTGACATGGCTTGCTGCAATTCCATTGCCATGCCAACCAGTCTCAACATTTTTTTACGTCTGGCTCAACCTTTCGTCTACAAATCGTTGACTTCTGCTCATTGGTATAAAATGTATCAGCTGACAATTCACTTGTGCAGCAGCTCATATGCGCCTTAATTTGTTATGGGGTGCACTTATGCTTCCATTCACAAATGCTGCTAGTGATAGCGCTTGCCATAATTTAGTGCATTGTTATTTACCCTATCTTCCGTTAAGAAGTAGGCTAGTTTGTGACATTGTGCCTATAACTAACTGCAATTTTATTTTATTCAAAATTAGAATGTGTGGACTGCCCGAAACGGTGGACAATTTGAGACTAGGTTGATAATTTGAAATAAAATATCAATGTGAGATTTGAGACTTTACTGCAAGTTTACTATATGATTTTTTTTATTACTTTAATATATGACATTAAGTTAATAATATGAAAAATAATATCAAAATGAGAGCTGTGTGATTCAAAATTTTACTGCAAGTTTACTACGCTGTGAGGCTGAGTAATGTAACGTCGTCCAACTTAGCAATGCAAGATTGTGTTAACTACTACCATTAAATTTTGTCTATACAAATCATAGAAAATATGTAAATGAGCTTCGTTAAATGTACGTATGATCGTTAACAGTTGTGTATACGTATTTACGTACGAAGGTAGGTAGTTGGGAAAATAGCACGTAGATAGAAGATGAATATCAACACAGCAGACACATTTCAAACACACACTTACATTCGCACAGGCTTGCACAATCACAGAGATGAAAACACGCAAAGACGCACACATATAACTCACTTAGTTACACGTTATTTTTCCGACACCTCATTCTAAAGAAGCCTGCTGCGCTCCGGCGCAGCAGGAAAAAAACTTTGAAATAAAGCTATCACATTTTACACTGCACGCTGCGTCTAACCGTTGAGACTTCAATAGTGATCACGTGCTGAATAGAAAGAGGAGAGCCCCAATTTCAAAAGAATAAAAGAAATGGAGGCGCCAGAAAGTGAACCCGAGCCACTTGCTTCGAGAGAAGAATGCTACCACTATACCACAGCCCCCGAGTCTCATTGGCCCTAATTGTCATTTACAACATACAACTTTTAGCGGTATTGAATGTGCTGCGGTACTTATAAGGTACGTCCGAAAAGGTTTAAAAAATAGACCTTCAAGGGTCGTGAAAAATTATTGCTGTGTCAAGTGTTTAAAATATAGAGAAATTAATGAAAATATACATTATATTTTAAAACACAGTTTATTTCAACACAATATTCAAAAGATAGCTTTGTTTAATTCAAATAATTTACTTGGCCTAAATAAAGTTTCACCAAAAAAGTTGAACACTAAGGGTATATTCCTTTACCGGATGCGATATGAAATAAATGGACTGGACTTATTTTAATCAGAGGCCTATGAATGGCAAATTATGGCGGGTTAGACGAAATAAACGAGTTAAAACAAGTCAGTGGCTTAATGTTAGTCTGATCCATTCCAAAACTACAACTGAACTAAACGGATTTAACATGCACGCTTAACATTAGCGTACATATGTAGTATCCGTTTAGTCTGATCAAAAAGCAGCTAGATAAAATTTAAGTCTGTTATATCCGTAGGTTTTGGAATGGCATTTTCAGCATAATTTTTAAACAATTTAGTCCTATTAAAATTAACCCTTTAATCCGGTAAAGGAATAGGCCCGGAGAGAAAACAAATGGCGTGATTTACGCTGCTATTTGCTACCTGGCTAGAATAAAACAAATGTTTCGTTTTGTCCCAGTGTTCAATATTTACTCATTTATTATTACAGTCATGGCAATAAAATGACGTCACAAAATAGCTACAGTTTTTGGGCCAATGATCCAAAAAGGCGGTAATCCAAAATTGGAATCAATCTGGTCAGACCATATTTAGCGACATTTGCTCTCCTTAAATGAAGTCGGCTTCGTGTGTCCACAACCGTACCGTATTCCTTTTGTAAGCGTTGCAATTGTGACTTCAAGTTCATCAAATATTGATGCATTATATTTTCTTTCGCCATAGAATATACACAGACGTTAAGAATTAATAAAACAGAAGCAACAAAAAAGAGCATGGTTTGCTTCAAAAGACTGGTCAGTCAACTATGCTTTTCAAGGAATACATGATTTATTTCGTTAAGTAAACTAATTAATATAATTAGTTTGATTCTAAGTTAAGAAATTATAGCTAATTATTGAAAAAATTGTTTGTTTTCATTGTCTTTGTGTCTTCCTTAATTATCTTATTTGGTGAAAAACCAACGTATATAAAAATAAGTTTACTGACTTGTTTTATACGTTAGCTTAGTCATCATTTCAACACTGATTTATTATTGTTCCTACTAGAGTAGGAACATATAAATAGTTTCTAGGTTTTGCAACGGTAAATTTTACGAAAATGTTGTTGTAGCCTTGTGAACAAACTTGTGGGTACTTGTGTGCAAACCTAGTACTGCCATCGATGTCGTATTTTTTTTGTCTGATAGGCGAAACAAGTAAATTTTTATTGAAATAGTGATTGTTCCAAAATCAAAAGTGCACCAATAATATTCATTTAGTTGTGACAAGTCACTTGAGTACACTTCATAATAAATTTGTATTAATAACAGCGTTATAGGTTCGCATATTTTTTACACGGCGGCCTCAGCCGCGGCGCATATAATATAGTGCAAATCTGCGCGTCAAGAGCACAAAAATCTCACCATTTCAGTGTTAAACTGCTGGTAGGTCAGCAAATAACACAGTTTGTGTACAGTTTGTGGTAGAGATGGGATCAGGGCCGGCTTTTTCGGCCCGGCCCGGCCCGGCTCGGCCCTGATACACAATTTCCACGGCCCGGCCCGGCCCGATCCTGCTCGAGATTTTTCGTGACCCGGCCCTGACCGGCCCTGATTTTGGTTTACTGGGTCGGCATATATACAAGTCTATATGTATGTATATCTATACTAAGTAACCGTTCGGAACGACCTAGAGAATGCCTAAGTTAACAACAACTAATCAACAGTACAGTTAATTCACATTTCACTTTAATTCTCTTCAAAACTCAAAAACAAGAGCGAATACTAACAACTTCAAGGAAATTAACATAACAAGTAACAGTTCGGCAGTTTACAGTAGGACTACTCCTACAGTTCACAGACTACTGTCGACAAGCATACATAAGACTACAAGTCGACTAGAACTGTAAAATGACCAGGTACTTATTTTTCTAACATCATTTTAACATCAAATGAAATAAGTCCAAAACATAACACAACAATTATCTGTAACGACGCAAACCGAAATTTCGATCACACTATATGCAAATTCAGAATTCCCAAATAAAGAAACTAGTATGCACCTAGCTGTAACATGTAGAGCCTTTTTGATAATTCAAATTTCATTGATCTGTGGATTGTTGTTTGAACATAGAAAATTACTGCTAACGTTTAAAGTCTGACCAGAAATTGCTGAACCCTGAAACAAAATACGTTGCGCGATTTTTTTGACTATACGTTGTACTCTTGATGCTTGTAAATTTGTTCTTTTCGTAATGAAATCCCGTGTTCGTTTTTGTCTCAGGGTCCAACAAATTTTGGTCAGACTTTAGTTCATATTCCCCATTCCCCTGTCCCTACTGGAATGTCAGTAACCCAGATGCAAATCGCTACAGATGCACCTAGATGCGGAGAATTTACAAGGTTAACTTTCTTCACATACAAAATTAGCCGTTAATAGCTGTCCATACTTGAATGCAACGGCAGATTCAGATTTTTGCCATTGACAAGTAGACATCCTTACGGGCTAGTAGAAATAAGTTGTAGTCTGGCAAGAGCTATTGCGAATCACTAACCCAGTAGTTTTCTGGACTCACAAAAGGTGTTTAAAACCAATCCAATTTCTCGTGGTCCTATGATAGAACAATCGAACCGTTCATTGGACAATGACCTTTTTATCAAAATAACGCTTTAGACTTGAGTCAAATGTTAAGCACCTTTTGAGAGTCCCAGCCAATGAGCTGTTGGTACTGTTTCGAGATCTGTAACAATTACTTATTGAGATATCACTCCACAAAAGTTTCCATAACAGAACACACTATTATTTTTTCAAATAACTGTTCAAAAATAACAAATCATTCACA
>JASANF010013701.1:0-16056 GCA_030248245.1 Trissonchulus sp. WLG1_4
CACCCTCGAATTCGTTTATGTGTGCAAAGCAACTCAGGCTGTCTATGCACACATAACATATGCTGTAGAGATGGACTAATAAAATAAACATAAAACATAACAAGTGAAAGTTTTTGGTGCAAAATGTAATCATTAAGTGTTGCAGCCTGCTGTCACTTAAATGGAACCACTTCCGTATACTACGGCAAAGCCTGTTGCGCAGCATAAATTAATTAACAACCAGTATAAGTATAGTTTTTAAGATGTGTGCGACGTAACGACGTGAAGTTTTGTATATCTGTCAGCCTAATGTAGGTCTGTCAGCCTAATGTACGTATACTTCTAGTGTTAGATAAGTAACACGTAATTAAAATTTTTCTCGTTTGTGACAAGGGCAGCGCAGAACCAGGCGGTACTGCTGTGCAAGGCCACCCGTGCACAGGATACAGGAGGCTGCAAATTCAATCCTACATCCACAAATCAGTTTAACCTCCAAGAGCACGTAGCTTTCGTACTCGAGATTAAGCTAATATGACCAGACACTTCGCTTTGAACTGAGCTGAAGAAGCGATTTTCAATATGTTGCATCCATCCATATAAACTTTTAGAGAAGCATTAGCGCATTGGGTTTTGCAGCACATATTGAATATCAACATACGCTCTGTGAACTCTCTGTCTGCTCTGCATCTTGCATGCGTTCAAATACAAGCGAGCTGACAAACACGATGTACCAAAACGCACACACACACACACACACAGACAAGTCACAAACACACAGTCACAGCATAGGCTGCAACACTATTTTAGTCACAGCAGGAAAGTAACAACACAGTGAAAGCGAGACAGCAGGCAGGCTGTGCAACTCTGTAGCACTCAAACACAGTCTTAAACAGTGAACGAAAACACAATTATACAGCAACCGCACAGTAAAACATACAGCCGCACACGCAAAGCATACTTTGCACTGCAGAACAATAGGATCATAGCAGAATGTACTTAAATACCTGTTGCGCTGTGGCGCAACAGGGGAACAAATTCTGTCTGCTGAGTCAAAGTGGGTGGTTAAATTGTCCATAGTGTTAGAAGCATGCTAGAGCGATGATAGTGTTGACGTCGATAACTTGTTTTGTAAATTGACTTATTCACTTCAATGCTTTTAATTAACTCAATGCTTGCAATAATAAATCGCAAAAATTTACAACTGTAGGCTTGCACAACATAAAACTGTGTTCGTTTCTTGTTAGTACGTAAACTATTTCATATCATTCGCAGCCCGCTTAGCTGAGATGATATTGCGGTTTAGCATCTATTTAGCATCTGATTGCGGATCAAAATGCTGGCGGTTCGAAACCGCCCCGGAGCTGCATATTTTGCATTCTATGACTGTGCTACATAGGTCCTGAGAGCTCCGGGAAGTGTCATTTTGTCGATGTGTAGCAGGTAAGCGATGTACCTACCCTTCTAGTGTTAATTAACACTAGAAAATTGACCTTCCCAGATTAACGTAGGACTTTGAAATTCTGAATATAGTATATACGCGGTCCCTGAGGGGGCCGCGTAGAAAAATGTAAAAAATACAAAATAAATAACTAAATAAAAATGTAAAAGTAAAAAATAAAAACGGTCATATTTTATGACGACTAACAAATAAGAAGCAAATGGTGCTGTGGCAGACAAACACCACTGGTGGTTTGTGCGAGCGGTGCAGTTGAGCAGAGATCTGTCGATGGTATCCTCTGGATCGACGGACACGCCCACCGGGTGATAGTTGCAGCAAAACACCGCTGAAACAAAACAACAACCAACTATGAAAACACCGAAAAGGTTACAGATATAGATGAAAAACTGTGCGCTCTTTCGTGCTATTACATTTTGACTGTCAGCGTTCGGTAAGATTATCTTTCATACTTATTTATCCATATACCTACCTACTAGCAACAAACCTTTATGCGTAAAATGTTGCAGGAAAAGTATGCATGTAACAATACATAGATTTAATTGTCCTCCAAAATGAAATATGTAGTATTTTATTGTGATTTCGACAGGACTGAGCTTTTATTTTGAATCTAGCCGTCGAGCATACAAAAAAGCATCAAGCACAGTTTAAAGTGTAACTAAAAAATAATAACTGTTATTGCTATCAAGTGCTATGTTGTTATTTATTTTAATAATCATAACAAGCAATGTAAGCTAAGTAAAAAGCATGTTAACAATAACATAGTAACAATAATCAGTTTAACAGATTTATATTACAAAGATGTTGCAGAATTAACAACGAACAATATAAATGTACGTATATTTACCACAGCAAATGAGTACGTTGGTGGCAAGTAGACAAAGAGTAAGGCATCCATACATCAACGCATCACCTCTGAGAAATAATGTTTAATCGTTAATCAGTGCCCCTGCCGGTGAAATCGCAACGCTGAATGCTCATTTAAAATTTCTATAACTCTAAATAAGCAAAAATTAAACATAAGTAACCTGTCGTGAAACCTTTAACAAAAACTGTAGCGCAAATGAAAAGTCATACCGCATTTCGTATGTCACATCAGTGTTACAATTGAACCAGTATTCATTGTTTATGAAACCGGACCCTGGGGTTCATTTTGAGATTGATAAAATCAGTTAGCATCAAACAGTGAAAATTTATTATGCTAGGAGTTCAAAGAGTTTTTTTCCTGTATCACAAGAGAGCACAATAGTATAAAAACTGACAGAGCACAAACTTTGACAAAAAACTGCTTTTACCTGAATCAAAACTTAATGCCCTAGAGTTTCGATAATGCGAATAGAATTCACCACAAAACGAGGTATATAACCCATGCCATAATATGTACAAAAATGAATTGTCTGAAGCGTTTTGCAACAGTTTGTGCCCTCGTGTGATAAAAATGAATTTTAAAAATACTGATACTTTCGATGTTCCAGTACGAGCACAGCTGACAAACAGTCTACTAGAAAATCAGTCACATAAAAATTTAGCTAAAAAATTGCTTCAAAACGAGAAATTTAGTTAGTAAAACACAGGTTTTGTGTCAATGTTTGTGTTACGTGAGTTTTTATAACTTAATTGAATTAGCTTACACTGAAATTGACTAAGCGAGACGTCTGAATGAGCTTTTTTTCGGTGTTTTTAAGCATCTGTTTCTGAATCGCACAAAACACGAAATAGAGGTTTTAAAGATCCTGTCAGACAACTGGTTATAATTAGATGAGGATTTGCCTTAGAAAAGAACATAAAAAATTAATTTCAAGAGCTGCCCAAGTGATGAGATTAGTTCCACTAATGAAAAACTATGCAACCGGAACAAAAAATTTGACATTCCTCTGGAATAAAAACAGATTAAACTTGACGCCAACCGGATATGTGACAAGGATAGGGGATTAGTGTCGAAATTAGAGTATTTCAGTTTTACAAGAAGTGTACTCTAGCTGCAATATGGTTGCCGAAAACGTTATTTTTATTTAGTGATGACTGATTTTGGCCAGGAAATAAAAAAATGACTGACACAATAAAACAGAAAATATTATAAATTGCAGACGCAGGAATGAGGGTAAGGTAAGGAGATTGTGTGGCGAAAATAATCAACTTCGTTTGACTGAAAAGCTTAAAAAATGTGGTAAAAATTGTCCGCCCTGTCTGTGTTCACTTCACAAACTAATGAAATTATTTTTTACGCGGCGGCTTTTACGCGGCGGCCTCAGCCGCCGCGTATATACTATAATGCAAATCGTCAATTTGCATGTATGTCTGCTTTCAATGTAAATTTGAACGTAACCATCGGGTAGGTCCCGAAATTACACTAGATGTGTGGGTGTGTACTGTGTATTGTACTGTGTGTGCTCACTCTGTGTAGTAATCATGCACATGTGCACCTTGTCTTTTTAAAACTACAAACTTTGAGAAACACAAACTTTTTCCATACCAGATTCCATATTCGATCCGTATGTCCTGGAAACATATGCGTAACAAACACATTAATATGACATAGGTTTAAAAATGTGTAAATATACAACAACAACTACAACAGCAGCAACAACAACAAACTCGACTAAAACACACCTGACAAACTTGAATGAACACATTGAGAGACATTACCAGAACCAAAAAAGTAGAGAAAAAGTCAAGTAAGCCGGAAACAGTTTTGTCACTGGTTCGAAATTATCGAAGCACAACTTTTATTCTGGCCGTAAAAAAACATGCGATTTACGCATTTAGAAAAAAAGGATTTATAAAATGAGATTTCAAGAGAGATATTTATGAAACTCATATTTTCATATTCAGTACGTAGTTTTTCAAAGCTTAAGCGGTTGTTAGAAGGCAGGCACATTTGTTAGCGGTTGTGTTTGTGCTTCTGTGCTTGTATTCTCCTGCTAGCAGAAAAATGTTGACGGATAATAGATTAAATTTTATATTTGAGAAAAATTTACAGGTGTAAAAATAAAAAAAAACGAATGTATTCATAATCCGTGTATATGTGATGTATATGTACCTAATTGAAATTTGTTAAAATGTTTGTTAATTAGTTTATGTATCTGCAGAGTAAAAAAATAAATCAGGAAGATATAAATTCTCTCGCTTGGTGAAGGGTCACAAAACCCTGATATTTGGCATCTGTTATCTGGTTCCGGGTTTGTCATGATACTCTGTGGTCCGGTGGCTATGGTTTGACTAAAGAAGGCTTGGTGGCCTGTGTGTGATGGTGTTGGGCCTATAAAACCGGTTTCACACGAGGGGGATTCCCAAGGGGATCACCTTGCGTCCCCGCGCGTCCCTTTGGGGATCCCCATGGGGATCCCCTTGGGGACACAAGTGGACGCGTGGGAGTGCAGGGGGATCCCCAGGGGAATCCCCTTGGGGACGCATGGGGACGTGTGGGGGCGCAAGGGGATCGCCCTGGGGGTCCCCATGGAAATTTGGCTTATCGCTCTCCGAGCGTTTTTTCAAGGGAATCCACAGGCAGTGGCCAATCAAATAAAGCCACGTGAGTCATATAATTTCACACGATGCTTGAATATTCTGTTATTAACGTTTGTTAGGCCTTTTATAACTGTTTTTAAACATATAGTAGACGTTACTGTTCTCATGCACTCTCAGATATGGGCTTTGTACCAATACTGTGTTAAAATTCAATAGAAAATAATAAAGTAATTAATTAATTTGTATATAACATATATTCTAACATATGAATAAATAATACTCTGCAACTTTTGCATGTATTAGGATAGTCCAAAAATTAATATGCAACCCCCACAACAATACTACAAACTGTTAGGCCGATTAAAATTTCACGCGCGAATCCCCGCGAGAGTCTGCCTCGTGTGAACGGCTTTCCCCAAGGGGATCCCCTTGGGGATCCCCGACGGGATCCACATGTGTCCCCACGCGTCCCCAACAAAATCCCCTTCGTTCCCCATGCGTCCCCTCGGGGATCCCCTTGGGGACGCGTGGGGACTCCCACGGGGATTCCCATGGGGATCCCGCTGGGGAAAGTCCCCTTGAAAATCCACTCGTGTGAAACAGGCTTAAGGCAAAGAGTTCGCTCCGGGTGTAGGAGCCTCCACAGGATAGTGATTGTTGCAGTTGCAACGATGTTTGGAGGGAGAGGGTAATTATAAGTATGGGTTATGCCACTGGTTGGAGTGCTATAAGTGATTTATACGCATGTTTCTGTGAAACTCCGAGTGCACCTGCATGAGGGTTTCACACATGCGTATCAATTACTTTTAGCACAACCACCATTGCTATAAGTGACTTTTAAATCGATTCGAGTACAACGTGCAGTATAAGTAGACTGCACGCTGCAGAGTGCAGTATAGCGTGCACTTAGTTATTGTCATTAGTTATTGCACTGTTATTTCAAGACAGGTATGATATAAGTCTGGTTATTGCACTTTACTGTAACACTGAATCGAGTTACAAGTAGGGCTTACACAATTTGGAGGTAAAAATTCTCAACGACTCCAGGTGCTTCTTTTTTTCGTTTATTTCTTTCCAACTTGGAGAATCTTTTTTTTCAACAATAGTGTGAAACTGTGAAGTATGCCTGAAAAGTGAGAGTGAGAGAGAGAGTTTAATTAGTCCAAATTACGTCGTTGCAAAGTTTAACTAAATGAACGTTCCACCTATTCACATTTTGTATATGAAAAGTCATGAAAATTGCTTGCTTAAAAAAACAAATTTTTCAATAAATTAGCAAGTATCAAGAATAAGTTTTTAAGGTTCCCTAAAATACCGTAGTCATAAGCGCTACCGTATATTTGTGCCATATTAAAATCTTGAATATTTGTCTAGATGATGACCGGTTAATATCCTTATTAACAATTTTTGATACAAAAAAGCGCGGTGGATTACGAAATTTCGCTGATGCTGTCTCAAGTGAATATGAGTACTGCTCTCATCAAACAAGAAAATTCTGTGAACTTTACATGGTCTGTAGGCGCTTCGCTATATCCCATAAGCATTCCAATATAATTTATGACTATTACTTGTGAACCTATCCATTTTCAGGGCAGGGAAACCAACGACGGTTGCAGACGGAAAATTGTCACCTTGCAGAAAATTATGACACTTTTCGGAATGGCCTAGAGCAGAGCAATAAAGCGTAGGATCAGAAGGTTGGTGGTTCAGCTTCGGGAGCCATGAATTCTATAACAAGGCTGATAATTATATCGAAACTTTTGGGATAAAGTCCGGAAGAAAGGCACTAAGGAAAATCAGCTGGTATCAGTAATTTTTTGTGAACAGAGGGGCACATTTTTTAAGTATGTAACAATAAGTGTTCAAAATGTCCGTCTTACATAATTTTGGTACAGTGCGAAAAAATTACTGGTTTAAACGTTTTTTCTCCCAAGCACCCCCCAACCTGATAGCAGAAAGTATACCGTCCAAAGCATGGTGATTTTTCAGACTCATGGTGCGTATAGAAAGGGTTTCAGGGTTGACCTGTCTTTCTAAACTCCTATAACAAATTACTGACGAACATTTGTGCGTTTATGCATAGCTTTCAGGTGTGTCAAATGAAATTAGCCATTGAAAAATTTCCATAGGAGCAGACCCGAAAAGTTTACCTTTGAATAACAACCCTTAAATATTAATATTGCTTCATAACAGCAGAAGCAAAGTTACTGTCTAAGAACGTGTGTTTGTTCTTGAGTGGTGGCATATAAAACCATTAATGAAATATCAAGACTAATATCGCATTAATATCAAATTCTGAAACTTTCATCACTTTGTGTCAAGCCATTTACCCTACTGGCTCACTTTGACGTAATGAATTCTTCTGAATAACAGGAAAGTGGATGACAAACGTCTGAAAGTGTAGAAGTAATTATCAAGCGTCTAGATCAGACAGTCAAGATCACGGAATCTCATTATATCTACCCTTTCATGCCCGGAGGTACTATTGGACACTGTGCTTCAATTATGCCTAATCTGGGACATCTAGTCATCCGGTTTTCAATTTGGTCTCGTATGTGGAGTTGCTGAACGAAAAGTTGGGCACAGAATGGTTAACCAACTCCTTAATTCTCACTTATAACTTAAAGTAGTGGGTACCTATTTATACGTTTTTCTCATTACGTATATTATATATATATATATATATATATATATATATATATATATATATATATATATATATATCTCAAATCTTTGTTGATTGCATAAATGATCCTATGACTTATTGACTTCTAATGCTGTCTTGAAAAAATAAGTGAAAAACTCTGTTTATTCTGCCTTCAATGGCATCCATAAATTGCTTAAATAATTAAGGTGGTTTAAATATTTAAGACCATTTAAGCATTCAAGAAATTTAAATATTTGCTCGCTATCTTGCTATCAAGCTTTTCCAATTCAAACGTATGTAGCTTTCTAAAACTGTTGGTCATTTAAACAGCTTTTCTTAGTATATTCAAAAAAATAATTTCACTCAATATGAAGGCATTATACACAGTGGAATTTATGCAAAGTAGTATAGCTCAGCTAGAATAACTTAACTACGGACTGATATGATATAATGAGGTTTAGCTGACACTGACTGTCTAGCAACTTCATAATCAAATTAATTAGGCACTGCTTGATGATATCATTAATCAAATGGAACAAAAAAGGATATTTATTGAACAAATATCAGCCGGGAAATAATTACACTTCGACTCAAAAATAGCGATACTAAAATTGATTGAACTATGTGTAATACTCCTATTGGTACATGCGCGAACGTTGATGTTTTGATATGATCATTGGATTAAACTTCAAACAAAAATCCATAAAAATTGCCTTATCAACATACGTTTTGAAACATCAGTTGCTTATTACGAAATTTTCTTCCGTTTTTAAATTTCCACTTTCCATTCCATTACTATAGTGGATTTAACACATGCGGCCTTCCTTGAAAACGAGCTAGCCACTGTCCTCATGATGATAGGTGTTGATCCAACTTTGGCTACACTGATTACTGAAGCTACTGGAGCCCCAACAGTTATTTGTGAATTTGTGTGATGTACTTGTTCTTTTTGTTCATTTTTTCAACTTTGTTTCTGCAGTAATTTTGTTAAAAATACCTGTTTGTTGTTTAACATCTCCTCCTAAATTCACCTTTTTTGTGCTCAGCTGTTTTTCACAATTTCATGCTTACTCTAAGAATATTGCAAATGCTCAGACATAGTTGCAAACAGTTGCAGTCAAACTTCCGTGCAAAACAAGGATAAAATTAAACGAGACTCAAGAATAGCTAAAACTTTCAAAGACATGCCTTGGTTTGTTTGATAAAAATTACAGTTAATAAAAAGTAAAATAAAAACGAACTCCACATAGTTATTGTATAACCAAAGGACATTTGTAAAGACATTAAAAACTAAATTGATGTTTTTTGCATAACCAAACCGAAGTACCCAAAACCTAATCATTATGCTTTAGCCAGCAAATTTATGCAAAAACACAATTTCTTGAATCTGAACTAACAAAAGCTCTGTAGATAGCAGTAAATCATTATGAATGTAAAAACAGACATTTCAGTTGGATTTAAACCAAAAAAAGTATAAAAAGCCGAGGTCAAAATGTAGAACTATAAATGCTTGTGACAAGTCTGTTTGACTAGACTGAGGGCAAAACTTTTTTAGAATTTTTTTGGGATTAAAAAAGGCAGAAGCCTACATAGAAGATTATGTTTTGGCAAAAACATCATGAAAAATAATTCTTTGGCTAAGCAAAGTTATTTTTTGTGTTGCTGCTTCTGTGAATCATTCTACTTTTTAGTCTACGTTATTTTCGAACTATTTGCTGTTGCTTTGTTATGTAAGTTAGTCTTGGATATTCAAATCCAATGACTCAAACTCAAGTTTGTGAAATAGTTCCTAAAATAAACAAGCCCTGGTACTTGAGCTTTGGTAACTGGCACAACATGAAATGAAAGATGTTTAATTTTAGTTCAATAGAAGCGGCGGCGACTAGCTTTATGGGCTCACAATTAAATGATCGTCTACTTTGAAACTAATAAAAAGGAAAATCTCACTAGCGGAAAGACAACCTGCTGTGAATTTGTGAAGCGGATGCAAATCCATAGAAAACTTTTCCAAAGGTAACATGAAAACTTGTGCCCTAAAGTTATGAAGTCAGCGAGTGCAGTGGGTACCTAGGAACTTATTGACTTGCCGCTTTATTACGTCCAGGAAATATCGTAGGCGCAGTTGTTTTTGCAATCCCTAAAGCTTTGCAGTGAACCGTAATGTCAAAATAGAACGCAACAGTGCCCACATTATAACGAAAATACATGACGTGATAGTTTTTTCTGCGATAGATGCATTCTTGCATTGATTAATACTTGTCTGTGTGTTCAGCAGGCAAAACTTAGGTCATCTTCATGTAATAAATAAATAATATATTTGATACCGTCTTCAACCCAAGTGGTCAAAACATGGTTGTTTATATGCGTGTCATACTTTTCTCTAATAGGTATTCCGATTTCTGGGTAATGGCTATGAAATTTGCTCTTATGTAATTTTATCTATGTGTCATGTCATACTGTCAAACGTTATAAAAATAGTTATTACAGCATACAATTATCGGACGAAAACCCAACTAAAAACTAACTAAAACAGTAGATACAAAGGAATGCATCAAGTAACTGACTTTGATTAAGTTTGAATCTCAAGTAAACAACATTATATTGCCTACTCAAAATGTATCAAACTTTGAACTACGCAATGCTCAAAAGCTGTGCTCAAGCATGAGAAAGTCATATTTAATGTTAGAAAATGAAAGCAAACTTCAGTGAAATTTCGAACTTTTATATTGCCCATTAAGCTGACAAAAAATTATGTTGATGCGAAGTTTAGACCGAGCATAGATTAAAGTTAGTCAAAACGTATTGGTTAATAAGCAATAAAAATTATTCAAAGTTGATGAATTGGAAGCTTCAGGCTTCAGCCTAAAAACTATGAGTATGCATGACGACTAATAATGAGTTGGGACTAGGTTTCCAAAATTAGGAGCGTATAGATTAAAATAGCTGTTTCCATAATTCTTGCTCGTAGTGTAAGATCTTAGACGTCATAAAAATACTTTCTAGACATGAAAAAACACGCTATAAAAGTAGTTCATGCAATATTTTTTTTTCAGAAACCTATAAAACAAACCTGCGTGAACGTTAAAGATGGTATATAAATTTGAATGGACAAACTAATTTTATAATTTATGGAAGCTAACTTGAATCACGGAAAGTCAAAGTAAGAAAAAGTTTCGAAAGTTCTAAAGAAACCGACACGCAAAGAATGAAAAATGGAGTATCAGAAATCAAAAGATACCCAACGGTCACCTGTTACTAAACGTATCGAAAGTGAAACTTCAAAAAATATATTTTCTTTTAAAAACAGCAATTACAAGCAGAGTGGTTTCTGCAAAAAATATACAAACATAATAATAACATAAGAATTCACAAACGTACTTAACTTAAAGCAAGTATTCACTATTCAGTAGAAAAATGTAATGCTGTAATGGTATGTAATAATACACGTAAAATGTACCATTTCGATACTCTAGTTTACGCAACATAACAGTTTGGACTGAAAAGCTAGATAGACATTTTTTCATGTCCTGTGTGAATTATAGCATTCAAGAATTTGAAGCATTGATTTACAAACAGTATTACCAAATTACATCACTCAATCAACCTTTTTTAAGATAGTACTGTCCAAAATATTCAAATTACATAGTATTCACTATCGGTAGATGTGAATAAAATAGAGCTGAAAAGGAAATTTTGGCCTTGAAATTACAAACTTTTCCCTGACAGGCGCACGCAAGAAAGTGGCAGATACTTGTAACTCATTTTGGCGATGTTTTTAATGTGTTGGAGCCGACATTAAGGAGTCCTGGCCTTAATTTTAACAGCTTTGACAGTGCCGAAAGGATAATTACATTCTGCTCATGGTAACAAAACTGGAAACAGAGAGAAGAAAGCCATCAATTTAGAACATTAGACTATTTAAAATAGGATATAATTTTATACTGATGATTTTAAACATGAATAAAAAAAGAATCGAAACCGACGAAATATAAAAAATTGTTTTTAAAGAATTTTAAAATTTATTGCAGGTGTTGAGACCCCCTTGTAAGTCAGCCCACTAAGCATATTTTGGAATTCTGTCGCTTCTATTGGCAAGCTTGTCTTTACGCTACAAAGAGGAGAAAGGCTTTGCATACATATTTGGCCAAATTAATGAATATTTTAGCTTAATTTAATGACTGTTGGTTATGTTCTAAAGGCTCAAAGGCCGATAGTAATTAACTATTCATAATAACGGTTATACTATGTACATAATAAGAATAGAATAAATTAAGTTCCTGGTTTAACACATGGCAAGGCAACATTTCGGTGAGAACATATAAGTTCCAAAATTCTGATTTAACGGATGCAGTCCGTTTAACTATGTACATTGTAGACAAACATCCTACAATAAAACGTTAACAATAAACCTTGATATAGCTTGGTATAGTCCGTTTTTTTTTGCCGAAGCAGGATTGACGCGATAGCCCCGAACCTCAGAATATGTAGAAATTTTGCTGAATAAAATAAAAAAAATAAATAATACCACATTTCCTGTTAAAGTTGCCAAGGACTGATGAACAATCAAAAAGATCGACTTGCAAATTATTTAAAATTCATTTCTAAATTTCTAATTTAATATTTAATTCATTTTCAAATTACGTGCCGGAATACTTTACTCTGGAACAAGTAGTATACATATGTAATTGACTGTAGGTTAAAAATGTCTATTTTTCCAGCATCACAGGGCCCAAAGGAATAATTTGAGATAAGCCCTTGCCGGGGACAAATTCAAGATTCATTATTTTAAAAAGTCCTCAATAAATTGCAACGTTGGCCATAAAAAGCAGACTGAAAAATCGTGCCAAAAGGTGACAGTGCAGGCAGTAATAAATATAAAACCGCAGACAGTTGCTCTATCGGGAATGACTGTCGGTGGTCTCGCCAGGGAAGAACAAAAATAATGGCGAACATAATATAATTAATTAAAAAATGATAGCGTGAATTATGACAGAGAAGTTATGTACTTGAAACTATAAATGACAGTTTAGCATTGACCCAGCAGCTCAAATGAACGCACCACATAAATGCTGATGATGAGAATATGCGGAGGTGGAAATCCACCCGGGTCATTTTACTGCTGATGTTGTCTAGTAAGAATCCCCCCTCTCGTTTTTGACAACATTATTGTGAAAAATGCCAGAATTTGTTAGAAGTTTCAGCACTATTTTTGACGTGTTTAGGTGTTTTGTTCTGTTTGCGGCGTTTTCTGTAAGAAAAACGGTTGGTTGGTAATGAATTGCTATGCCAGTTTCAAGCTTTTTCAACAATAACATTTTTTAAAATGTTATAACTGCTTCGATTGCTTTGCATGAGAACTAAAGTCGAAGTATGTAGGTTTATTGTATCAAAATTTGACAAGGCTTTCTGTTTCGAAAAATGAATGAACTTACTAGGCACTTGAATTAAACCCTCCAAACGAATATGTTTTCAATAATAATTGTTTTCGTAAAAACAATCTACTTATATATGTATAAAATTAAACACAATATATTGAGGTCATGTGAATAAAAAAGTTCAGTGCCACCATAAAAAGCCTGCTTCGCAACTGGTGGCACCCAAGTGGTTTGGGTTGATGGTGTTGCAGCACTTAGAAGGTATTAGATTAAAGCGAAAAGCTGGCTGTCCAATATTAGAGACCGCTCCCTTCACCTCCCATTAGCCAAATGCACATGCTTGTAAAATGACAGCTACACAATTTTTAGCTCAGCAACTACCTTTGAAATTCTTGTTATCAGTGAAAGTGTTTCTGCCTTACTGCTTCATGAAATGGCGAACTTATTAAAAACGAAAGGGATATACACATTACAGTCTCTTTCAAACAATGACTAGTACCATAGGTTTTCATCATAGAAAGCTTGCTAAGTGATTCTTTTTGTCGGCATCTTAGGGCATGTTTGTTCTTTTTGCAGTTGTAGTTACTTTGTTTTAGTTTGTAATTGCTGTCAGTTTGGTCGACTTAACTGTTCACGTCCCTGTCAGACACGTCTGTGGATTTGACTGAGAAGACATAATGCTGTATAGAATTAATAATAATAATATTTAAGAATTTTGGCAAGTCTTTCATAATTGCTAACTGTTTATTAAAATAGGGCAACAGCCTGCGGTAGCGATTAAGTAATTAAAAACTGCTTTGACGACACCACCACTTAATTGTGTAGAAACAATTCAAGGTTGTAAGTTTTTGTGTGCAAATAATTGCACACTTTTCATTTTTGCACAAAAGATAGCTCAAGACGCCACCTTTACCTTCACAGTCAATCAAGAGACACCCCCCCCCCGCCGCGCGCCACCGCCCCGCCCCCCCCACCCCCCCCCACGCAGCGCCGCACGGCCACCGCGCACCCCCCCAACACCCCAAACCAAACAAAAAAAAAAAAACAACACACAAAACAACCACCACCCACAACCGGGACCCCCCGAACGAGCCCAGAAAACCCCTTCTTATATACAGTATATCTGAACAAAAATTTTACTGAAATATGCTACGATGCTGTAATTGTAATACAAGCAATACAGGTGCAAAACTATGCGGCAGCAAATTTTCGGGAATATATTCAAACCAAACACAAACAAATAAAATCAAAATATACTGGCAGGCTTATAATATTTACAGTTACAGACTGCTAGGCAAAAGAAATTGTACAGATTCCATTGGAGAGATTCAAAGCGGCAGTTTCAGGCAAGTGTGCCCATGTTTCGCTAGATTTTACAGTATAGAGTACTTTAAAGGATTTTAAAATATATAAAATATTACACAAACGAATGTCCCTAAATTTGAACTAGTCAGCGGAAGTTTCTATCTGTCCCACGTACACCAATTTTTGCTTTTTTAAGTCTTTTTAAGCCTAAGTTGAAGTAAAAATTGAATAAATTTTGCATCGTGAACTAAGTTCTTAATCTTCACCTTTTTGAAAATGCTCCTCAATATTTAATAGTAAGATCACACGTAAGATGGGGTTTCCAGTGAACACCAAGCTGACCAACTTCAATTATTAATCATTCCTTATCATTCCTTAGCTTCTTTTTGTTTCTTGTCTTTTCGTTCTTTCTTTTCTACTTCCTTTTGTTCTTTTTTCTTGTCTTTTTCGCTCGATTTCTCTTTGTTTCTCACGCTCCTTTTCCTCCTTTTCTGCTTGCTTTTGTTTGCGTTTTTGTTCTTTATCTTCTTACTCAGCTTGTTTCTTTTTTTACTTATCTAGCTTCTTTAATTCTCGTTCGCTCAAATTTTCTTTCGCTTCTGTTTCGGTTGCTGCCTTGTCCAGCAATTTCAAGGGTGGTCCGTCGTTTTGTGTGACAGTTTCGTTGATGGAAATGGTTGTTTTTCGGGCCACTTCTTCCGTAGGCGTTGGTGTGGGTGTAGGCGGAACCCCGATCGCGATATTTTCCTCCTGCAGCTCACTCCCACTAACTGACGATTCCGGCATTCGACTATTTTTCTTCGAAGTACCGGACTTTATCGGTACCTCAGTATCGCTGGAAGCGACGCGTGGCTTCGATTCTTCAACAGGAGATTTGGAGTCACCCACATAAATCTGCAAGGACTGTGTTTCACTTGGAGTACGAGACGGTGGTCGAATGGTGGCATAAATGGCATCCGATTCGCGACTATACGGTGATGGTCTCAGCAGCATTTGTCCGTCCGGACTTGGGGAGGGCATCGTCAGGAGACCAGAGTGGGGTCGACCGGGAGAAGGGTCCATCTGAGTGGAGTAAGGTGGGGTGGGCATGGTTATAATGTACAGCTGGCTGGGGTCTGAGATTCACGGGTAGGACCACCGAGGGGGGACGGTTGGGGCGATGGATAAAGACCCTCATCTGGAAACTGACCCGGAGGACCCACTTGACGCTCAGCACCGCCAATTGGACTGGGCTTCATCATGGCAGAAGGTGCACCTAGAGAGGTACCTGGGGGAGGGGGTCGTGGTGGCAGCCCAATGGGTGGGGGTCCCGAAGGGGATCTTGGAGGTAAGCCCCCATTAGTATAATATAGATCTTCTGGTAACGGTGCATATACTGGTCCTCCCATTGGCTCCGCGACGGTGTAATAAGTGCTTTCTTCTCTAGAACAAATTTTATATTAACTTGTTAATGAACTCAGAAGCGTAGATCAGTTACAAGACATTGTTTGCTGTCAAAAACATTGTTTTTGCATTCACTTCAACTTGAATGATTTTCGGCGGAGCATTGGCTTAATCTGATTTATCTGTGGCTGAAACCTACACGGCTCAGTGCGCTACACCAGTGAAGAAACTAAGCTTAGCTATGTACGTATTTAGCTGCGATTTAAGTTAATCTATGGAAATTAGTGTTTGTGACCGGCTGGAATTTTCGGCCGGCCCGACAATCGCCGGCTTACACTAAAGAATGCCCAAACCTTTGGCTTGGTTTATAATTTCAATGATAAGCACCATGTTAGCTTATTGAATAAGCCAATGCGTTGACCAACCTTAATATGAAATTGAAT
>JASANF010013703.1:0-85543 GCA_030248245.1 Trissonchulus sp. WLG1_4
GTATAGTCAGATGGGGTAAAAAATACAAAATATGAGTACAAGGTTTTTTGCTTTCCTGTATTAAGTTTCTCGGGCAAACGTTTTTCCAACAGTACCTCGCGGAGTTGCTCTACAAAATCACATATTAAAATTTTTTCTCTGCATTACTAATTTTATGTAAATCGAAAAATAAACGTATTTTTTTTACCCCCATTTTGGGGGAAAAAATACGGTCGCGGGGAAAAAAATACGGGTCGATTCTGACCCATCCAAGAAACGCAGGCCAAAATGCTTCTACAGTTATGAAACTCAACTCAGTCTTACTCAATTTTTTAATTAAACTCGCACATGAAACAAAAGACCACTGAAATTGAAGCCCCAATAACACCACGACTACTCTTTACACTACACTCTTTTTCGAATTTTTTTTCAAAATTTTTTCCGTCTACGTATTGTTTCTTTGCGGTAAACTGAATACCGCAGACGCCGAAATTGGTGGCGACGCCCTGCTTGATAGTTTTTGCAAACTTAATCATAGTCTTAAATTAGTTGAAGTTTCCTTCATTGCTGTCAATATTCAAATCGTGTTGTACCACACATTGTTCCCAGATTATGTATTTTAAAGCGTGAATAACCAATATTATCATCAGCTTCGCAATTTAGGCATCTGTGCGTCTGTATCTGTATTTATGTAACTGGGCTCATCATTTGAACACCCTTGTGTAGCTGTCGGTGGTCGTAGAACACTTGGTAGCCGTAGTACCTTCCTATCAGGGTTTTTTTTTGGGTCCACGAGTGGGTCCAGACTCAAGTTCTCTTAACTGGACCCAACAAAAATTAGCCAGACCCAAGCCAGACCCAAAAGCGTAGCCGGGGGGGGGGGGTGACGGGGGTCGCGACCCCTCCCTTTTGGTTGAACCTCAAGAAATTGTCAACAAGGGTCCCCCCTTTGATTTGTATCGCCCCGCCGAAAAAAATTTCTGATACGTATCCAATTGACCAAATTTTGCCTAAAAATCTAAAAAATCTCAATTGTTTTCCTGGGGGCTGCCGCCCCCAGACCCCTGCGCCTCACTAGTCCTTGTTATTATCTTGCATCAAAGCCTACGCATGTCTACAAGAGTACAATATGCTGAATTTACTTGTATAATACACTGTCTGATGTGACGTTCCCATCTTCTTTTTAATTTTCCTGTCGAAAAAATTTCTGATGCGTCTCCAGTTGAGGCCTAAGCAGTTAAAAAAATTTCCATTTTTTCTGGAGGCTGCGGCCCCCAGACCCCTGCAACCTGTGACTCACTGATCTTGCGCTTACACTGCGAATTTAATAGTGTTAAAATTACTGTACCTAAATACCAAAATAAATGTTAAAAGGCTATTTTAACCCATTACAAAAAAGTCATTTCCCGAAATTTTTTTGTGGGTATATATACGCCACTGACAGTGAATTTATTTAGATTAAATGACTACATAAATGAGCACAAACTACGTTTTGTTATGTAAACCTTTCGTTAAAAGATGTAAAAAATCTTTGGTTTTGGCCTAGGAGTTGCCGCCCCCAGACCCCTGCAGCTGTGTGACAGTGATTTTGAATTTTATTTTTGTGTCGGAATTGCAAAAAATTGTGTCGAAAAAAATCTATATAATATATTCGATATTTTGTTCCATTACAAAAACTCGAAAAGTATTACCCCCGAAATTTTTTCTGGGTACGTCAATGCGTACCTGCACAGAAAATGACATTATATAATATAAATGTCTACTTACGACACAATATATATTCTTGACCCAGTCAGTGCTTAACTGGACCCAACGAAAATTAACCAGACCCAACATGGACCCATTGCCGATTTTGAAAAAAAAACCCTGCTTCCTATGCTTACTTTTTTCCGCAAAGGAAGTTGTTTTGGTTTGAAAAACATAAAAGCAAAAAGTACCCGTATTTTTTCCCCACAAATTGACCAAAAATGGGGGGTAAAAAAATATGGCTCCCGTACGCGCCAACCAGTACCAATATAGAAGAACCACTTACAGTTTGAAAGAAGGGTAGTTGACTGTGCCATATGCGCAGCTGGTGCCGGAAAACCCCGTGGCAAGAGAAGCTTGTCAAAATTTTGTTGACCCTTGTAAAATGAGCCATGTTTTGGGTCATGATTTTGTCAGCTTCATATTGTAAGCTGAACACAGATTATTACTAGGTAATATGTTTAAGTAATGTAGCAGTAGTAGTGCTTTCTTTGTATGTATTCAACAGGCATATACTTGTTGGGGTTTTTCTTGGAGGGGGGTGTATTTTTTTTACCCCATGTTTTCGATCGTATTTTTTTTACCCCCTCTGACTATACATAATAGTCTTGCCGTATGTATGTCCACATTATGTCTGCCTCTTCACAGTCGATAGTTGATCCCACAGATTGTTGTCATCAATTGGTCTCCTCTGTTGAATCCATGTTTGGTAATGTTTCAGGTCGTACATTTTCGGGCAGACGTATCGGGGCCTGGCGGACAATCCGGTGACCACAGCTGAGGCCAGCCGAGCTGCGCTAGTGCTGCTGCGGGGCGTGGGGGACATACAAAAAAATCAACGGGTCGTAAATGGTAGGTCGGAAACGGTCACCAGCGTATTGTGGACGGCGTAAATGGGACTTTCTTTACCACGTCTTAGTCTCTCATTTTAATTGTTTTATTTTTACCACGTCTCAGATGTACAGAAGCGAATGGCTAGAGCAGGCTGAGGACTAGAAAATATATTTAACTTACTTTGGCGATTTATTTGCTTTTTAATTGGGACTGTGGAAGTAACTGTGCCTTCTAATCTGTTCATCTGTGATACTGTCTAAATAATGCATCAAGGATCCAACAGAGGTTTGACTTGAGATGCTGAAATCTTTAAATTTGAAACTCACAAATAAATATGATTTATAAAATTGCAGTCGCAACTCGCAGTGATATGAGCTACAATATCAGAATAGTGAGAATGTTTTGTACTTACTACTTTCTATTATTCATTATTCTACATTTTATTGTTCTGTCGTAGTGTCGTTAGCTTCTATATAGACTGCTTTTAAGTGTCTTTCTAATATAAACCTGAAAATTTCACAAGTTAGTAAGTGTGTATATTTTCAGGTGATATTGCTGTGAAAAGTCTTTTTGTAAATCCCACGAATGCGTCAAGTGTTCTAAAGGATAAATGGAAGTTGGACCCTGATATTGTCGATAAATTTATGGCCGCTTATTTTAGGGATAATTTTCTATCAACATATCTGGAATATGTAAGCCTATATTATTATTGTTTATTCGATACAAGTATATAGTCATTTATTACACACCTAAGTGGCTGAACTGATACAATAGTAGAAATTTTATTCAGTTGTTCGATGTTTCCAATAAGAAATCCAGTGGTGTGCATAATTAGATAAGTGTTGGTAGGGGAAATTAGTGGACCTATTTTTTGCAGTAGAGCACCCTGATGGAAGCATCTTTTATAATAAGAGTCTCATCCCAAACTTCAATTTTCCGAGGTTTGACCGCATGGAAATAACATTTCTCAGTGTTTCTGGACGTGAAAGAGACTAAAGTTTAACGCCAAAAGTGCCTGTAAGCGTTAATAATCGTTGTAATCGTGTAATTTTTGTCTGAATGTTTTGGAAATTATAAATGGGTACACCCGTAAATAGTAATTTTTACTGGCTCTGGAATGTTTAATTTTCCAGGTTCTGTTGGCCAACAGAAATTTACAGTATCTGATACGAAAACAGCCTAGTCTGTTAGCATCTTTGATTCGTCGCCCAAGCGACTGGAGTTCTCGTTTTCGGGTCCTCGCTGCCAGTGTATTATCCGGGTTTTTGCCGACATTTGAATTCACCAAACCCTTTAAGCGTATATTTTGTGAAAATTCAACGGATGCCGTGATGTACAATTTAACAGCTCGCTACGACGTGAATGAGGCTATCTGTAGATCGCCAGGAAAAGTGGATGATTTAGTGCCATATTTGAATGTGACTGCAGTTCGTGATTATGTAAGTTGGATTGCCTGTGATCAGTACGTTGATAGATAGATCGTTGCTGCAGACTGCAGTTGCGAAGTTTTCCTTTAAGCAAGCGGTGCACGGGACCGATATTGAAAGCGGGCGACGCCCACTCACGTGGCGAAAGGTGTGTTTTAAACATGTTGCGATAGCAGGACTACATAGTTTTTACTCTGTTTTGTACGTCATACATAGGCGTGAATGACTGGAAGCAAAAATACGCAGAAAAGTTGCAAAAAACACCCGTGTCTATGATGATTAGTTGAGTTTTAATTCTTTTTTAGACATTTTTAGATTCTTTTAAGATAGATCGATATTTTAGAAATCTATTAATTGTATATTTGTGGTATATCAATGTATATTTGGTAAGTCTCAGTTGACTCCAATTTTGTTGTAATGATGTTTTCAGGGTAGAAGAGCGTCTAGCAGTTTAACTGGGCTACAAATTATGCCAGAAACTATGTCAACATATGCGCCACAATTTGTGACGTTGTATAGATTTGCTGTAAGTTCAAACTACAGTCTGTGAAATTAAGAAACATTGTTAGGGTCGCACATGTAAACGGGATCTCGGTTTTGGAGGAGGCGCTTGTCCCGGAATTTTCAAAATTTCACGGGAGGAAGCTTGTCCCGGCGTTTAGGGGGCTTGAAGTGACATCAACGCAAAAATTTTTAATTATTGTTTAAAAATAGGAAGTTTTTTGGACTATTTGGATATTTTTACCGATTTGTTAGCTTTCAGCTATTTTTTAAAGCGTCTTACACCAATCGATTTACAGCTCCCCGCCAGACCTTTCCATTTACATCTGTGGTCACTGGTCAGGGTGAGCTCTTTCTGTACAAAAGAATGCTGACAGCAGTTCAGAAATTTTAATTATTATTAAGCATTATATTATTTTGTGAAAAAGTTGAATTTTCAGTCACTTTTAGCACAGTTTATCGATGCAATCAAGTGAGCATAGATGCATAAAATAAGCAATAAATAAAGTTTTGTTTTGCCAATAATTGTCGTATATTCTACTCCAGAGTTCTGCTGGTTTGTTGTCACTGATCGCTGATATACAAGCGGAGTTGAATGGAAAAAATTTGGTCTCTTTCTTCCTGTGCGATCCGATGTCTATTGTGTCAGGTAATCGCGTTGATTTTGCTAGCCTTTATACAATTATTTTTTACGGTACTATTTAGGTGACTGGAACTGGCATTTTTTTTATTTTTTGGTAGAGGGGCTTGCTCCCTCTACCAAACTTATCCCTTCTTTGCTGGGGCACTCCCCACCTCCCATCCCTTCCGCTTCTACTAAACCGTTGCATAACATCTACGCACTAATGAACTAATGAATAGGGGCGGTGGTAGGTAGACTGCCAGAGCTTAGGCCTTAGGTAGCCCATTGCCTATGCTGCGGCGTTTAAAAGCTTAAACGTCTACGCACAGCCACAATTTTCTGGATTTAAATCCGGCCTGAGTACCTGACACTGACTCACTTGTATAATCATTTGCAGACATGCCATCGGAGCTGCAGGACCGCGCACAGAAGTATATGGGGGAGCGGTCGCGCAAAAGCGAAGGATCGTCCCCGACCCACCAGCAGGAGACGGCCTATTCTCACAGCACGGCGACGCACGAGTCGGGTCTGGGCGAGGCCACCAGGAAACTGGGCGTCGAGGATACCACCTTTCCCAGCCCGCCCGGCAGTCCGGAGTCTATCGAGCAAATGCTGGAGGACGAACAGGAGCGGGACTCTCTGGCCGTCTTGGAACGCCGGCTCCAGGAGTACAAGGCCAGCCATGGCAATAGACCGGCCGTTGACGTGCTCGTGTGTGGACTGAGACTGGATTTGGAACTAGGTGATTGTGCTGGCTTAGTCTGATAGTAAAAATAGATTTGGATTCATAAAAGATAAGATTGAGGCGAAGATTTTTTAGCGATTATGCACCGAGGTAACTCTTGTGGCAGGTTTTAAGGTGGACATTTTTAGGTACGTTACCCTGTACTGTAAAGATTTTGCAGGTTTATTATACTAGGTTCAACTGTCAAAATTTGGTGACAGATTTACTTCATTATTTTAAAAAACTCATATTGTTTTTTAACCTCTACCTTGTATATACAAGTTTGCATTATTTTGTATTTATTTACTCAAAATTTTACGTAGTGTAGCTTGTCATAAATAAACATAATGAGTGGATGCCCAGAAATGCTGCTGTTTATTTATTGGAAACAGCTGACAGAACAGCTGGCTTAATATGCTTGAAACTTTTACGATCTTTACAAGCACGTAGTTTTAGCTTTTTTCGAAACCTGTCTCATGCCTGGTTCATTACCTTCCTATCAGACATTGAGGTAGCCGCTCGTTTATGCTGATACAAGTTACAAAAGTGTAGAGTTTCAGTCAAATATGTCAATACAGTGCCTGTTATATAGTATGTACGTATATTTTTTTCTAAATTCAGGTTGGGCTGAGACTTCTGATAGTAAATTCTAGCTAAATTCGTCAGTGCAATTCGAAGCTGTGTTTTGAATTTTTTATCAGCCTTTTCTTAAAAGTTTACAAAAATTGTACATAAAACTAGCATTTAAAGAAGTGACTTTTAAAATCTCAAAATTAGCTAGTGTGCAATAGTGGGTTACTGATCGAGTAAGGGGCGCTCTAGAGTACGCAGAAAACCCTGTTAGGCCCGGTTCACATAGACGTACTTGTTACTTTATACTTTTTACTTTATACTTTTTTACTTTGTACATTTTACTTAGGCAAAAGTGTTCACACAGACTTACTTTTGACTCAAGGAAATTCGTTTTCAATTGGCTGGAAACTGGTTCAGTCTTGTCACAAAAAGAAAATCTATCCAATACTAAAATTTAAACTCAATAGGCGGAACTTCTGTTAAAGCATCCTGATTGACAAGACTGTAAGTAGAGTAAGTCTGTGTGAGTGAACCGAGCCTAAGCAAGGTCCTCGACAGTAATTAATTTCGGAGGGGTCCGGTCCAAATCGCCCGTAAAAACATAAAATTTTGAAAAAATGGCCACTTTGAATTCGTCAGCGAAGTTTCTAATTCACTATACCAAGACGAACCCTGGAATTCGTGTGAGGGGGTGCGAATCGAGGCCATAGCTGGCAAAAGTGCAGTGATAAGGTGGAATATTGTTGTTGAGTCAAGTATTATGTAATTTTATTCGAATTTTTTAGCTGTGAATAGCGCCTTTAGTAAATTGTTATTGTTTTACTTCGTATAGAACTGACCTGTCAGAAACGAATTCGTGACGCGTTCGCCTTGGTTGGCCTGAAACCGTTGGAGAAAAAAGTAATGATGCTGCTCAGGGGCCATATTCTGGTCTCCCCGGCGAACAACTCAAAAGTGGCTGGAATTGCAGACAAGGTAGATGACATATTTATTTATTCAGGATTCTGGAGAGTTTGATTTTGACAGAAGCTTAGTCATTTTTTTCACAGAATCATTACGTCTTAAATAGATATTTTATTTGATTTCTAAAGAGCAGTTCTTTATTTCTTAAAGTAAGTAGTCTGGTCTGCAGTAAAGGTCCAGTTTTTCTGACCATCTTAGCGTCGATTGAGCTGGGCGGGTTGGGACGTTTCGGCTGATTTGTGCGTCCTGGGGGTGTTGCACTAAATTACAAATCTTAACAATATTGTAACAATTGTAAGTGCAAAATCAGGTCATTCGTTAAAAATTTGTTTCTTAAAATTAGTTAAGAAGCAGCTGATTTCGCGCTTACATGTTACAATATTTGAAGACTTGAAAGGTTGAGCAACAGGCCCCAGACAGTCTCAATACGTTATTGGGGTGAATTAAGTTCCAGATCCAGACTTTGTTGTTTAAACCTTGTAGTCATGGTTGATGACAAGTTATTAAGCTTCTTAATCTTTTGAATTTGTTTATCGATTTCTAAAATTTATCTTTAATTTGGTTTTGGTATTGGTGTACTAGTTTTTTCATAGTATTGTGGCGTGCTAGTTTGTTTATGAGTAATTATTGTTTTGACAGTTTTTTAGATGGAGAACATTTTCGCCGGCTTGCACAGTGTGCGACAACTGATGACTTGGTATCGTAACAGGTCCGAGGAGATTGGAGAGCGCTGGCTGGACAGTACTCTGGAAAAAGCTGTGGATGTACGGAATGTCTAGCGGTGTTGTCAGCACGACTAAGCCTATCTAGTACTGCCTAGAACCCTAGTTCATAATAATTGTCCTTAAGGTCAAAGGGTCAGGGACAAGGACAAGCTTTAGTCAGCTGTTCTGAAGACTTAACACAATCGGTGTCTTTAAATTTTGCATACTGACTAACTCGACCTCAGTTTTGTTCATGGAAAAATTACCGAAAATATCCGAAAGCAAATTAGTCTGATAATTGTACTGTGGTTTCGTAGTCTAGGGCCCGAATTCACATACTAAGAGTTATTCACATACTAACGCTAAGCGTTTGCTAAGTGTTAGCGCTTAGTTTGTACTAAACTGTTATTCACAAAATAAACGCTTAAAAATTAGTGTTATACTAAACTTAGCGTTTAGCAAATTTTGTGCTTAGTTTTGGCTTTGGCTTGGAGTGCGCTCCCTGCTTGATGTGGATCCGGAATTCGTTATTTATCGGCATTTCCATTTGGTATTTATAAATCCGATTATAGATTTATTTAAATTACTATTTCTTATTAATAGTATATATTTTTCTCGAACTATAAATCTGTAAAATATGTTTTCAGCAGGTGGATTCCTGAGAAATGCAAAATCAGCTCTACATGTTTCAGGGGGCATATCGTGAAAAATATAAATTTTCAAATAGAAGTTCTTGAAGAAAAATTACTTCGATTAGGATGCTCTACTCAAAAATGTAAAAAAACGAATTTGGACAACAAAGTGCATTTTTTATTTTTGGCGATTAAACGAGCAAAATGGATCGAATTGGTCGGAAAATGTCACTAATATATCCTAAATTGCATGCCCTTCCTTCCCATGGCGGCCAAGAACCTCCCCCACTCTCCCTACCCCTTCCCCACACCATCCACTAACTAAGCGCTTAGCGCTTAGGGAGCTCCCGAGGTCCCTAAACTTAAGCGCTTAATTCTAAGCCAAACACTAAATTTTAAGTATGTGAATACAAAATTGAAACGCTAAGTTAAGCGTTAGTGTTTGCTAAGCGCTTAAATAAACACTAAGTATGTGAATAACACTTAGCGCTTATAAGCGCTAACACTTAGTGTAAACACTAACTTTAAGCGTTAGTGTTAGTATGTGAATACGGGCCTAGCTGTCCGATCGAATAACTTTTCATAGAGTGTTCTTAGAGTAACTGAAAAGTTCGAGTAAGAATAAAATCTACTAAGCTATTGCTACGACAATACTAATTAGCTATTAGTAGCTTCAGTCCAATTATCTTGTGCTGTCTTTTTTTCAGAATCTGCGCCACGCCTTTCACACCCTGGCTCATCGGCTGCTGCGCTATTCTATTGGCTGGCGCGTGGCACAAGTGGGCTACGGTCTTTTCCATCAACTGCAGACTGCACTCAATGAGACGTTCGCTGGAAATGCCACCGTGGAGACCCTGGACAACGCATTCGCCTGGCTAAACGTAAAAGCAGCCTGCGTATTATTTTAGGAACAGCAATAATAACTCTAATATAAATCGGTTTGGTACTAGGATTCGCTGTAATTTTGCCACCTCTCAAAGCTCTCACAGACTCAAGACCCTCAAAGCTAAAATATATACCTGAAATCTAGGAGTGCATTTGAAACATAAATTATCAATTTTATACTTGCATTCACAGTAAGAAAGTTGTTAGTTGGTAATTTACAAACCTACTTGAGTTGTTCGATAATGGTGTAGTTTCGACGTGTGGTTTAATTTTTTGAACATTCTAAACGTTATTGGTATTTTCTAAACGGGTTGACGGAATGAAAAGGTTTGTGGTGGAAAAATTTTTCAAGCGTGCCGCGTTGCTGTCAAAAACTCCGTGGATTTTGTCAAAACCAAAATTAAATGTTTCACTAAAGTTTTCAGTAATCTATTGGGTTATAGGTTCAGAATTCCAGCCTATAAGTAGTGTAGCTTACTTCTGCAGCCTAAACTAACTGTGCTATTTTTCAGTGTATTCGAATGGAGGAACGCATCCGACTGCTGAACAGCGAGGCTGAGGTGGAAGAAATGGCTGTTTGTTTGGAAGAGATGAATCTGTTCTACACGGCTGTCGTGTTCAATGGTAAGCAGTGGCTTCTTAGTTACATGTCATTTTGTACGAACTGAAATTTCAAACTCAGTACGAACTTTGAATTGATTCAAACGCTGATCTATATTATTTTAGTAGTATAATATTCAATACAACCTTTTTAGCAGTGTGGCAAAAGGAGCAGAGACTTATAGTCACATTTACACAGTCACATATTTAACTAAACCAAACTAAAAAATCTGTTTGATCGTGATTGTTAGTTACCGTTACTCATTTATACAGTACTATACTATGATTTTGTATAATAAGGGTGGATTTCACATCGGTGGTTTTACTAAACGATTAGTTTTACGTACGTTTTGCATTTTACACATTATTTTATTACGAAATATCGCCTGATTCGTTACAAACTTAGTAGATTTTCTCAAACCATGGTTGTAGCTCAGTTGAAATTTCAAAATTGCAGTACAGCAAGTCACTATTCTGCTGAAATTTTAACTGAGCTAAAACCACAGTTTAAGAAAAACTACGAAATTCCTAATGAATCAGGCGATATTTCGTAATAAAATTACGTGCAAATCACCGATAACGTACGTAAAACCAATGGTTTAGTAAAACCAAATTTGCGAAATATACACTAAGAGTTTAAAACCTGGTATGCTTGCTTATTGCAGATACTGAATTGACGGGTTGGTCTCCGTTGGTTTCCTACAAAATTCGAATGGAAAAAGATTTGGTGGATTCTACTACAGCGTTGGCAGATCGGTTAGCCACAGATTCCTTATATACGCGCTGATCGTAATCTTCTGATAGGTCATATCACGTCGGATCATTAGGCGATGCTGGAACTGCTTCTTTCTATCGGATTCCCGTTTGGCGTTCTGGCCCAAGATTTTAAGTTTCAGCAGTTGTGGTCCATTCCGTTATGGACGTCACGCCAGCTTCTATGGCAAAATTTTCATCGAGATTTGCATTGCGTAGAATAGTGCACCTGCTCCGTCAGACTGTTCATAGCGATACCACTTTGTTTGGCTGCTTTTATCAGCCGATCTTTCACCTCCTCCACTTGACACGTTTGCACTGCATCTTCCATTCTGGAGTGCTAGCACGAGAGCTCTACTCAGTGTCGGTGGCAATAATGACCGTTTCCGTTCCGGTCGACGCGCTATTACATTCTCCAAGGCCATCCGCATGGTCCTGGACTCCGCTTCAAGGACCTACACACCGAACCAGCCGCTTCCCTTCGTACAATGACTTCTGATCTGTGCCTCGCCACCGCAGCACTCCCTCTCTTTTCGACTGAGCTATCCGTGAAAGTCTCCATATCACTCCAGCCGTGAGCAACCATCGAGTTTTCGGCTACTCTTTTCCTCCTCTATCCTCTTTCGACACCGCTTCTATCAAGTCTTTGCTGCTGAGTATTACTCCGCAGTTCAGCTGCCAGAACCCCCTTCCAGGGGCACCCCTGCTTAATGACCAGGTCCCGCTTAGCGCCCGGCAGGCATCAGCCTTTTATTAGCTCAAGAGTACCGAGGGCTGATGACGCCCGACGTTTCTCAAGCCGACAGGCCGAACCGAGCGTCCTTCAGAAATTGCTCAGACTGGAACCTCACTTCCTGGTCCCGTCGTCTCGGTTGACTGGTTCTGGCCCGCTGATCTGACTGCTCGGTGCGGGACGCGGCCGCTCCCGCATACGTGGCAGTGATAGTTACCGCCGAGTGCATATCATGCTCTAACGTCTTAAGGTGGTAGTGTCGTCAAAGCAGTTTTGCTCATAGGCTGCAAAATGAGAACTTTTCGCTTTGAAATTGTACGTTCACTAAGAAACTAGTGAAATGCCATATGGTGTCAAATAAATACTGCCAGACACTAGACTACCAATATCTACCAATATTTTTAACCAATCACTATTTGTGAGCCAGACATCACACAATAGAGACATAAAAGTTCAAAAAATCAAGCCAGATATCAGATTGGCCAGCTTGTGAAGTACCTGTTATGTTTTGACGCACAATTTTTTGCCACAAATAAGAAAAATGAAAATTGAAGGTTCGTTTTTCTTTTGATTTCAAAATAAATGTCTAAATTTTTTACAATTTATCATTATTCCTGTGAGTACTTTACAGGTTACGCACAGTTTCACAGTTCAAACAGGCATTACTCCACAACCGCTCAACTAATTTGCACTAAATTTTGTGTGCATAAACTAGAGCATATGTGCTTTTACTTTGGGTAAAGAATCTAAACAAAAAGTTTTTTACTTGTGACGAAATTATCGAATGTGAATAGGTTTTCAAAACGTCATTTTTCCGAATTTGCGACTTCACTGCTAACTGTATGCTGCATCAATTTTGCTGAAACTTGGCAAAAATATTTGCCTTGAAACATATTTTTAGAATATATAAAGAACAATGACCTATCTTTCACTGAAAAAGTTTTATAGTCGTGCAAAATCGACTGCTTTCGCGACACTACCCCCTTAAGTCGGGCCTCCTCAGATAAATTCGCTCCCGAGATAAGAGCTGCCGATGGTTGGGTTCGAGCTCCGGCACTGCAAACGCGCTGGCTTGACCAGCTGGTAGCGCAGCTCTCTTGTACACGTCGTCGTCCTCTTTCAGTGTCGTCGTGCGTAGCTCCTGCCACCTACTGCGCGCCCAGTCATTGACGCAAAAAGCCGGATGCTGCCGCGACGAGCCTGGTAACGGTATCTCTAACACGGATACGTGTTGAGGTTGGATGGTCGATGTGTCGCGGCCCAACAAGTGGAAGTGGGGCGGACCGAGCGACAGGGGCCACGTCTTTCGGTGGCGGCGTCTCTTGCCGTCGGCGACGGCGTTTGGCCCTGGGCGAGCGGCTAGGGCGACTGAGAATCGCTGTGGCTAGCTCGCAACCGAGCGGGCGACGGGCTGTGAGAGCGGCGTTGACTACGACATGGGCTAACCTCTCTTTCAGTAGCATTATCTCGCGAATGGCTATCCATGCAGCTAACAGGGGATTGGGTACGCGACGTAGACCCGCGGATGGACGCGAAGACGAATGTGTAGACCGGGGCATATAACCCGGACAGCAAATAGTTTGGGTGTGAAAACTAAACTGGGACCAACCGCTCACTGTGGCGGTAAAAACGTAGACGTGACTGTGGTGTGATGTGCACATACAGTCGCAAACTAATTTGCATGCATACTAATTTGCATGCCAGTCAAAGTACCGTAGAAACACAACACACACGTACACGTATATACGCACTAAACCTGCAGTGACATGAAACTGATATTCAAGGTGCCTGACTTCTAAAAAAGGTCTTGTAAACAGCATATAAACATGTTCAATAGCCTGAATGTCGCCAATTTGTAATGTGTCGCATCTTCGCACTGACTGTTTTAGATAGATAGCGGAAGAGGCAAGTAGCCAGTTCAATACCACACCACTTTCCATCAGTTTCACTCCAATAGTAACAACAGCCGTGCTGCGATTTTTGATCGCAGATTATAAGTCGATAATTTTATTTTGTAAAACAAAAGCGATCCCGAAGTTTGTGGGATCTACAAATTAAAAACAAAAGTAACTATCAGTACGTTGTCATTGTCTTACGTTTAACACTGGTTTGATAGATCGTTCCAGAACTATCACGAGACTTGTCGTGTTGTCCAGCCTCATTGTCCGCTGACTCGAACGACTCTGAATCCGAAGGCATATCAAAAACTGTAACATAGACAATATTAACTTGTATAAACATAATACATATATAATTATATAACATAAAAAACAAGTGCATAGTACATTCATATCAAAGTTTTTGCGGTTAAAACTTATACTAAGGTTAGTAGGTGCATTGCGGTTTCCATGGATCGCACACTGGTAGATAGGCGACTCCTCAGCAGGTCTATCACCAGGACATGCTTTTTATAAATTTAAACAAAAATTAAAAAAATGAAGATTTGTTATAAAAGTTGGTTTCGTCGCACACAGCCTTACTATAAGTGAGAAACATGAATAACATAGAGAACCACATAAAACGTATTACATTTTTTTTAGAATTGAGTTCCATAACCTTTCAAAATTGATATCATTCAAAATAAGTTTCAATTTTTGATGTTTAAAACAAAAAAGTAAAAAAACTGCGTTTTAATTTACATTTACTATAATTTTTATTCATTAAAATTTCTATTAGGTTTGAGCTTTTAGATATAAAATTATCTAGATCAGTGCAAATATTTATATAACTTCTTAACTCATTTCTAAAAATATTATAAGCAACTTGACTTGAAAAGTTTCCATTCAAATCTGGAAACTTAACCACTTTAAAAGCAAAATCTTTAGTCTTATCATAGACTGAACAATGCATTAAATTAGAGGATATATTTATAGAGATATCGAGGACATTAGCTTTCAAAGAATTTTCTCTAAAGTCAGTTCATTCTGATATATTTCACTATATATTTTTTCAAATAAACCATGATCATTAATCGTTTTAGTGTCATCAATATATCTGAATATATACTTTAACTTAATTTATTGAAATCATGTTTATATAAAAGTTTTTTTACGTAAGAGAATTCGTAATAAAATAAAAATAAGTTAGCAATAATTGGAGCACAATCAGTACCCATTGGTATACCTTGTATTTGTCGAAAAATTTTACTACAACATGTAAAATATAAATAATAAAACGGCTTCCAAACCAAAAGTGAAACTCGAAAATTCTTCTGAATTCTTCGCCCAAAGCTTGTCAGCATCTTTTTCAACTTTAGCAGAAACTTTGCGCTCAGTATGACCTTGGTATGTTGGCTCAAAGTTTTTTTTCACTTCACCTTCCATGTGTTCTTATTTTGGGCACAGGACACATCGATCCTTTTTGGGTTTAAAAATACTGGTTTTCTTGTAGTCTTGTAACCAGCAGCTAGTTTTTAACTAACTAACTGCTTGGCCCAGTTTGTTTTGACGGGAAACATACACAGGCACACGTTGCATTCATACACACACGCTACAACGCAAGCATGCATAATATACTCTTGATATCAATTAGAAATTCTATTGGGTGCCTGTACAATAATAGCATTAATCCAGTCAGTTACAAGAATAACATTAATGAAGTTAATTACAAAATATATGCAAATTAGTTAAAAGTGTAAATTGAATGCTAATTTACGTGTTACATGACCTGAAAATTATTAGATCCCCCCTTATTTTCCTATTTGGTCAAAACCAGATTCTTCATTTTCTACCATAATCCTTGATTCTTGGCCGAAATCTTTGCAATCTGGAAACTTGAAATGTCAGTGTTTACGTCAGCAGATGAGTAAATTGAAAAGTATTATTATCGGCCGATGCTGCTTCCAGTCAGTCCTTTTGGGTTTGAGCAGGGTGTGAGGCGCTTCTGCTTACCGTCTAGCGTGAGACGCTACGGTTGCTTAACACGAGGTGTTCATGTGTTATTAGTGCTGTAGCTGTTCCGAGGAACGCGTGTCGAACTTATGTAGCGTAGAACGCACATATTAATTCGAGTTCCGACTGTTGCTTTCAATTGTAACCCAAACTGTTTTGAATAATTACTCTTGCCGAGCTACGTAGCGCAGAGCGCACGTATTATTTCAACTATTGTATTAAATTGTCGACGTCGTGTATTTGTGCTAACGTGCTACTGCTAATTGCCATGTATGTGGTGTGTCCTGCACCTGCTTGCCAATCTGTTTCGCAAAAACTTCCGAATTGTGCAAACTATTCGCGTCGACAATTAAGTAGTAATAATTTGTGGAAATTTTGACGACGAAATGGTCCCGCTAGTTTGCGCTAACAGGCACAACACGACTGCAGATAAATTCACGCTGGAGGTCGCGATCACCAAGGGCATAAAATTTGTCGAAAATGTTTTGGCGAGTTTGTGGTATTTTTGTCAGTGCCCGGAAAAGGGCACTTTACACAGCTGACAGGTCTGAGATGGCGGGGCGGAATCAGTTCTCTGCGGTTGACATACTCTTTACCAGCTGCGGTAGTTTTCATAGTTTGACTTAGAGACACTTCGGACCCTAAAATAAATAAGGATAAATTATTTCGTGTACCATACACAGCTTCCGTTTTAGTTATAGTCTTATCATATAAACCTAAATTATTAATAGATTGTCACTAACCGTTATACTACGTATTACAAAAATAACTGAGTGTTACAATTAGTAATTTAGGGGTTTAAATGTAACGTGTAGTGTGTACTGTACAGAACTCCCGAAAACTCCCGACTCATTAACTCACAACTCATTAACTTCCGAAAACTACGCTGGCTGGGACATGTACTGCGTATGAATCAGTCACGCTTCTCAGTGTTAGGCGTATCTATGACCCCACACCCAAATTGGAAGCGACCAGTCGGAGGCGTGCACAAAACATGGGACAGATCCGCACAAGAGTTGCTGGAAAATCATATCCGGCAACCACATCGTATTGGTCGCAAATGGAATGGTTGGACGCAGGAATGCCAAGAACTTGCTGTCAATCGATCTCAATGGAAAGCATTGATTCGTGACGTCTGTGGATAGCCGCATGGACATTGCTGCCGAAGCAGTGAAAAGTATAGTAAGTAAAGTACTGTACACAAATAACTATATTCTAGTTACTTTGTTTCTTTGTGCTTCATGGATTTCTTGAACAGTTTCGGCCACAATATCCAATTCCCCGTCACCAGCACCGGCGGTAGGCTACACCAGAACCGTCTGCACCAAGGCCTGCTGAACACGCGCCATAGCTTCACCATGTAATAAGGGGATAATACAGTCAATAAGAAAAATTTAATAATATGATAGAATACTCTTAATTGTTTCAATATGATTCCATTCCAAAATTATAACTAATTTAGAACACCCTGGCTCAAACCTTTTGGCAGGTCCCAGTCTTGGGTCACCCGACCCTGCTTATAGTCTTCTAGTTCTGAGTAAAGCTAAATCTCCAAAGACTGGTTCACCGGGCATGACATAGCCCGCTATTTTAAAAATTTTCCTTGTGATACTGCTACGTCCCCTGTCCTGGACATTTCTAATCTTTTTGCATTTTGATAATTTTCGGTTCTGGAATGTTGACTGTGAACCGTTCAGTACTAGCAAGAGTATATAATAGTGTCTCACTATATTTAGAAGAAGAGTGAGACACTCTCCTTTCTGCCTGTGTTATAGCGCAGGCAGATGCGCTCGTCATTTCCAGCCCACATGTTGCCGTTTTGTGCAACATGTTGCTGGCCAATCAGCGTGTAGATTCTCTGCGAAACACACTTTAGTATATAATCGCTGATGCGTTGATAAGCATTAAGATAGGGATAAAAGGTTAATAACTCATTATTTATTCATAGTCTGCTTGCAAAAACATTAAAAAAGGTTTGCAAATACCTTTGAGGATATTTTGGCAAACTTTCAGCTAAATTAATTGAGAAACTTTTAAGAAATTGAGAAAAGTTTATATCTCAAAAGTTTCTCAGTCAATTTCGGTGAAACTTGGCCAAAATATCCCCAAAGGTATTTGCAAACATTTTTTAATGTTTTTGCAAGCAGACAATGAATAAATAATGAGTTATTAGCCTTTTATCCCTATCTGAATGCTTTTCAACGCATCAGCGATTATATACTAAAGTGTGTTTCGCACAGAATCTACGCGCTGATTGGCCAGCAACATGTTGCACAAAACGGCAACATGTGGGCTGGAAATGACGAGCGCATCTGCCTGCGCTATAACACAGGCAGAAAAGAGAGTGTCTCACTCTTCTTCTAAATAGAGAGAGACACTATTATGTACTCTTGGTACTAGTGTTAAGCCAAAAATGTCTATATTTTTACAATGTTTGATGACCGCATTTGGTCACATTTATCACAAAGCCAGCTTTATGTAGGTCAGGGGCGTAGCCAGGATTTTGAAATGGGGGGGGGTCGCAGCTTATCCGCATTTTTGCTCACTTTTTACACTCACTATTGCGTGGTCCGGGGGCGTCAGCCGCCAGAATTCATTTTTTTGCATAACAAAACGTAGTTTTGATTATTTAAATTAAATAACCTCAGTGTTGCGTTGGTCTGGGGGCGGCAGCCCCCAGAAAAAATGGAAATTTTTCGATTTTTGGGCCAAATTTGGTCAACTGGAGACGTATCAGAAATTTTTTCAGGCAGGAAAATTACAACAAAATATGAGACTAAATATTTTAATGACTGAGTAAAATATACTTACTCACTCATTAAAACACATGTGACAGTGTATTATACAAGCAAATGCAGCATGTGTGCTCTTGTAGACATGCATAGGCTTTGTGAAAGATAATAATAAAGAATACTAAGCCACAGAGTTGCAGGGGTCTGGGGGCGGCAGCCCACAGGATAAAATTTTGAGAATTTTTCGATGTTTAGGGTAAATTTGGTCAATTGGAGACGTATCAGAATTTTTTTCGGCCGGGCGATAAAAACCATAGGGAGACCCTTGTTGACAATTTCTTAAGGTTTGACCAAAAGGGGATCGCGACCCCCTCCCTGGCTACGCCCTTGATGTAGGTCATTTACAGCACCAATGCCTGCTCCGACGCTTCACCGTCAACCAATTGGTTGTTTAGTTTCTTAATGTCCGGCTGCAGAGGTTGAGGGTTGGTCCTGACTGCAATGGGGGGTATTGCTTGGGCAGTTTACCACAAAATGTCCCGGTCTACCACAAAGGAAGCACAGATCTCGCTGGTTGGGTGGGTGTTTTGGCACCAGGAAACGTCGCCGAGGGCCGAAGTTGGAGTTTGATGCCGGCCCCCGGCCACCTCGAAAGGGCTGCTGAACGGATGTTCCACCCGAGGCAGACTGAAGGCCAAGCACGAGCGTTTCCGTTGCATTTAATCCGAGGGCCTCCGATTTTTGCATGCGCCGATGTTGTGCGATATCCCGTGTATGTGTGTATCCCCGCAGATGACCTCCTTGCGCCGTTTTTTGAATTCCCTCCTGTATTTCAGTAAGAAGAGTTTTTGGAGCTGGCATTTAGATCACCGCTTATGATACCGGGGCCCAATTTTCGTAGGGCCTTTCACAAAAAAAACCGAAGACAACAACAAACCACGCCACAACACACCAACCCAAACAAACAAACGTAGCTTTACGCGTCTTTTTAAGAAATCCATCGAAAAACCGTAGGAGTTCCTGATTTGATTGATATCTCATATCCGTTTTCGAGAGTTTTTTTAGAGTCCGTTTTTGAGGAGAAAGGCGAAGACTTGGAAACCGACTTCACCCGGGGAGTTTTCTGATGCCGCGATATATACTTGCCTCCAAAATTCAACCCGTCCAAGTCGATACAGACAGGCCCCGTATATAATAAACAAGCTGCCCCTGCTTGACAAACGGCCCTCATTGAAATTAAGGATACAATACAACTGTGTGATATCAATATGAAAACGACTGTTCAGTTTAGGTTCTACCAAAGTATTGTGCACGCTGGGATTTCTACAAACTTGTTGGTTGTATTGTTTTAGCGTAAGTGACTGACCTGTGTACGTACCTACGTCTAGTTGGGTTAGTTTGCATATTGCTCTTTTATGCAAATGAGGCACACTCTGGATGCTGGCTCCTCTTTTGGGTGTCTGGAGTCAAACCATTGGCATATGACCTGGCCGGACTAGCGCCGTAGCGGCTGAGGACAGAACTCGCCTGAGTAGCAATGGGACCCCCCCCAGGCGTCGCGCCCAGCCCCGGCTGCCGTTCCCCACAGAGCTCGAGTCTCCTGACCCCCTGACGACCCACTCTTGCAGTCCCACCCCACCACTGACCGCACAGGTCGTGGCACCCACGCCCGCAGCCCCAAATCCATCATACCCGGAAAATCTCGGAGAGGCTCTGCAGGGCCACGTCACGATCGCCAGAGCCATCACCGATTCCCGTTATATCCACCACCACCACCTGCATGCCCAGCCACCTCGCCCTCATGGCCCTCGTCCATCACCAGGGGCTTCATCACTCCAGGCTCCCAACGATACATTATTCAGCACTGTCCCACCAAGTCACTTTCCTTGGCGGCTCTCGTCGGAATCACCGAAAGGCTACCCCGACGCCCCAAGACTGGGAAACGACTCCACCGCCTCCTACAAATCGATTAAGCGAAAATGAGGTTGCATGCCTATCGACAGTCTGCCGTTGCGAGATTGCGCCTTTCCCGTACTAAGTCCTTTTTTCTCTGTACTAAACGTGGAAACAGTGCTGATGACAATTCATGCAATGCATAAAACATGCAATGATCGCATAATATATCTGAGAGCTGTGTGCCTTATTTCAGAATTTGGTCTGGACTAGCCCGAGCGCGCCCGTTCATTGACATGAAGTATGTCTACTTTGGCTTCTCATTCATCCAGGATTTGGTGGACCGCTGGATTATTCAGGACCAAATCAATGGCACTGTGCCACTGGGCGTTTATATCCATCAGTTCCCCACAATATGCTGGCAGCAGGATATGTGAGTACAGCCGATTCATTGTGCAGAAAACAACCAATCGGTGCGTAGACTGCGTAACACACTTTAGTTCATTAAAAGAAAAAGTAATCAACCAAATTATAAGGTACTATACTAAGAGCGGCGGCTAATTTCGAGCCAGATCTCAGGCCGAGTATTAGCCCCAATCAACCAAATTAAGCATAGGTTTGACAACTGACAATTGATAAATTGTAATTTTTGAAAATGAAATGTTACTTATAAATGTCTAGGGCATGCCAGTGGCGTAGTTAGGTAAAAGTTTTGCGGCTGTGACTTCCAATTTTTGGAAGTGTTAAAATGCACTTGACACGTCATGATATTAGCGTATATATTTCGTTCAAAAATGTGCCAATTTTTTGACTAGAGTGGTATCGAAGGGGAAATGGGAGTTCAAACATCGGCAATTCGGCATACCCAGAAAATGATTTCTGGGGGGAATGACTTTTCAATTTTTTAACGGGGGGGGGGGCATTCCCTTCCCACCCTTGGCTACCCGTAGGGCATGCTATGATGTGTTGTTTAATATTTATAATGCATTTTTTAGATTCTTAAAAGCTATCGCTAGATCGATGCCATTGTTTGTTATCCTGGGCTGGACTTACACAGTTTGTGCGATCGTACAGTCTATTGTCTACGAGAAGGAACATCGACTGAAAGAAGTTATGAAGGTCAGTTTTTGGGTTGCTGACCAATTGCGAAGCAAAGGCATCTCTACTGTGTTCGTCATGTGCGTTATATACAAGTCCACTGTCTCTAGCCTGGTCGTAAAAATTTTCCAATACGTCTCCAATTAAGCAATTTTGGCCTAAAAATAAAAAATTTCCAACATTTTCCATTTAAATATTTGGGCTCATGTTCACTCACACAGAATGTTCTGTAGTTGTCTGTAGTGGTCGTAGTCGCGAATTTGAGATTAGTGATAGATAATAATATATTTGTGCAAGTTTTGTACAATTATAGAGCTTACACACCCATATTATGGGAAATTAATCTGAAGTTTTGCCATAGGCTTACATTTTCTATGCATGGTCTCCATTCAGGCGACATAATATAGTCTGGTTTTGGCGAGATGTTGCACGTGACTCCACGTTTCGGTATAAAATCTTTTCAGGGACAGGGACATTTTTGCCGGCTGGACGATCGTACGGCACTACGGCGTAATTTTTTCTGCGTAGTGATAAATTTTTTAATGAAAATATCCATTTGTAGCGTTTTTTAGGTGATGGGCCTGACTCGCGTAGACCACTGGCTGGCCTGGTTTCTCACATTTTTCATCATCATGGCTATTTCAGTAGGGCTGTTTGTCATCATTTGCAAGGTGAGCTAGCTGTGCTTTGGTGGGGACTACTGATGTTCCAGTGCGAAGAGTTCTAGCAGGTGGGAATAGTATAGGAAAAACAGTAACAATTTTACTGTTTGCGGTTTATTTACATACTTAGGTTTAAAGCGTTTACATATTACACAGTTTCGCCTTTTAGTGTAATCGTCGTGATTCATAGTGAGCCCTTGCACGTAATCTTTTGAGCAACAAGCAAAGCTTTTTTGTGTACTCCTGCCAATCCAGCAGCCGCTTGGCTGTGAATGAGTACTTCAACTATGTTTTTATGAAACAACAATGTCCTTGAAGCATGTATGTATATTTTGAGGAGCCGGCTTAGCTCTACGAAAGTTATCACCTTCGCGAAAGTACTATGCCCCCAGCTCTCGAGGGCCAGGGAGATTGTTTTTTTGTGGCAGATTCCAAAGTTACATCATATACTTTTTTATTTCAGATGGGCAAGCTGACGCCACACTCCGACTTCTCTGTCCTGCTGGCCTTTATGCTGTTGTTTGCCGCCTCCACCATTACGTGGTGTATGCTGGTGTCTACCATTTTCGATCGCAGCATTCTGGGGTCGGTGTTTACGGGTGTCTTGTACATCGTGTTCTATCAATTCTATGTGCTGATGGAAAGACTGAATCCCGTGGCCACTTTTTGGGATAAAATTGGCATGGTAATGATTTGTTTTGTACTAAAAGTATAATAGAGTATTGTTTTAGAGACAGTGTGTAGCAAAACTCTGCTGAGTGAACGTTCTAGCTTTAGATTTTTGCATCTCTTATACTTCAGGGGGATGTAAGTACTCTAGGCCTCCCATCCCTGTTTCAGTGTCTGGTGTCTAACTGCGCCCTCTGCTTTGGCTTCCTGTATATCTCGGCCTGGGAGGAGGACGGCCGGGGCCTGCGGTGGTCCAACCTGCTCGACTCACCACATCTGGGCGATGACTTCTGCTTTCTCTACCCAATGATAATGCTTGGCGTGGATTCTGTGGTTCATTTGATTCTGGCCTGGTACATTGAGACGGCCTTTCCAGGTTGGTATAGATGTGCAGTAAGATGCTAAAGGGATTTACGACAGCTCAAGCATTGGCCAAGTGGCCCAAGTGTGGAGCGCTGGTCTGCAAATTCAGAGACGAGTGGTTCGAATCCCCGATGAATCATTTTGAAGCTGAACCTGTTTTTGTTCCAGGAAGAATCCCACCCCTTCTTTCTTGACATAGTTCTTGTGTCTTTGTGTTTACCTGGGTTTGAGGGATGGCAGATTTGGCAGCATTTTTTAATGTTAATAAACTACGAACTAAAAAACTTATGTATTATTTTTAGTATGGTAGCATTCAGCAGCAATTCACAGCCTAAAACTGTTTTTTAATTCACCGCAGCTCTTCAGTTTTGACGGGAAATACTGAAATTTATTTTTTGAGCCAAGAATTATTTAAGCTCAATACTCGGCCCGTAATTTTTTCAATATAAACTTACCCGAATATGTATTATAATTACAAGTCTAGTGCGTCTACTTTAGACTAGATCCACCAGATCAGATGGATTCAAGTGGAGTTTTGTGTAGTTTATATTTTCAAAATTTTGCGAGCTATATAATCAGCCTTTTTAACTAAAGTTTTCAGGACCAGGAGCCATAACTTTTGATGCAGAAATGGTACAATAATAATTTTATCGCATTGAGCAAATTCTAAGAACTTTCAAATGAAAGGTCACATGACCCTGACATTATTTTCATGTTTCTATGGCATTCATAGCTAAAGTTGTGACAAGTTTTGTGGTCAATGTCCGAAAATAACGAACTACTAATTTTGTGGTAGCAACAAACAAATAATTTTTTTACGATGAAGGCAGTATATCCTTGAGACCACAAGACTACACAAAATGTGAAAGCTGAACATCATATTACCATTTTTAATTGATTCAATGTAGAGTTACTTGGAATGATTATCATAATAAATAGGATAGTATAAGTATATTACAAGTCTAGTGCGTCTAATTTAGACTAGTTCGACTAGTTCTACAACGTAAGGACAAGCAGTGTTGGATTGTTGGACGATAACATTTTTCAAAAGATTTTAAAAGTTAGTTAAAAGTTGAATTTCAATGCATATGAGGTTGATCGCATATGAGGTGATTATAGGTAGTCGCCGTAGGGAAAAGTTCCAGGAATCATAACTTTTGTTAGGGTTGTGGCATCGACATGAAATTCGTTTTATATGCTTGCGTTTGTGAAGTGCTATCGATTAATAGGTCGTATGATGACGTAAAACTCGACCAATGGTCAGTGAAAACTTATGGTCTTTTTGCTGTTTGGCCGTTGCGTCGGTCAGCGTCAAGTAAGGTATATATCATTTGAAAGCGCCGACATTGCTCCATTGAATGCCGTCAATTTTATGTTTCTACGAAGCCGTTGAAGCAAGTTATGACGGTTTCAATATATTATGTCAGTTCTTGTTGTATATGTTTATAGGAATTTCTTCGAACGAAATGTTTTATGACTTTTTTCAGGGAGCACGTAAACAGGGTTCTAGTTTTTACAGTTAGATAGAGCAGAAGAAAAGCTTTCATTTGATACCAAAAAATCTACACGTAAAAGCTGACTTATGTACCGAAAAACACAAAATAATAATAAAATTACTCTCTATTCTAAATTAATAATAAATTCTATTATTACTATTTATTTAAAGTACTATTTATTATTAAAGTAATAATAAATTCTATTATTACTAAATAATAATAAAATAGTCACAAATTAAATTTCAGATTTAGACCCATATTGCAGGCGTCATGGCGAGTGATGGGGTAAGGGTAAAATTTCTTTTATTTAAGGAACAGTGTTACATGACTGACTTTGTAGAAGCAATTGTATTGCGTTACCATTATTATCGTCGAATGACTACCCTTTTGTGAGTTCCTCGTTAGTGCAAACTTTTCGAAATCATAAAACTTCATTCCCGTAACACTAATTTCTAACTTTTTGACCCCAATATAATTCACTATTCTTCATACTACACATAATACAAAACATTGATTTACTCAAGAGTACAGTAGTCAAATTTTTTGTCATGATTTACCGTAAAAATTTAGCTATAAGTTTCAACTTAGTTTATTGTAATTTGGCTAATATAACGTCTGGGACACCAGAAACATTATGTGAAAAGCATGTGTGGTTTTCAATGTACAATAATTCTGAAAAGTAATCGTATTCAAAAAGTACCCGTCTGAGGTACCTAGTTGCGTGCTTAAAAAAATAAAAAAATCGTCACCCTACTGGACTTGAACCGGCAGTCAATGGATTTTAAAATCCAGTGCTCTATGAAAATGAAAAAAGTCTGAAAACCTGAAAAAGTCTATGAAAACCTTATAATAAAAACTCCGCGAGTAAGTGTGCATGTAGAAACTTGACACTATGGAACAATTTCAAAATATTTTCTATTTCCACAAAAATAATTCAGCCTAAATGTTATTATTAGTGCTTACCTAACATTGGCTTTCCAGTGGTATACTCAAATTAAAATCATTTAGTTGTAATTTTGCTTAGGATGGTTTATATCCTATTAATTATAATCCTTCGGCCTCTCGTCTTCATCGTGCAAAGTTTTGCAAAGTTTTATCTCTTGTCGCGTGGCAGTAGTTGTTTCCAGATTTGTGTATGAACGAACTGCGCGTTTTAATTTGGTATTCAAAAGGTTGGAATTAAAAAATAATAAATTTTAGGTGCCAGCGGTATGCCTCTGCCTTGGTATTTTCCGCTGCAGCCAAGCTATTGGTTGGGCAACGAGTGCTGTGGCCGTAGCATTAGAATGTCGACAGCCAAACGCCCTTCGCTCACTGATACAGCGGGTAAAAATCCAGGTCAGTGGATTAGTTGATTTCATGTTTTTCAAGCAGTTCGATATTTTCTAGACACCCTGTTTAACGGACGATGTCACAGTTATGTGTATACTGATGCTGATTTTAGTCTGCCAGCAAGGTTATCTTATCTTGAACCATGAAGCAACTATTGTTTATCTAAGGACGACATTTGAGAACTCTTGTACGAACAGCAACTGAAAAATTGTGACGAGCCGGGGCAGCCGTAAATAAAATAAATAGTGAAAAGAAAAAAGAAAGACTAATTTCGAGTGGTGGTTTTCTAGACGGTCTCGGCAGTTTGCTTGTTTCAGGTAGGCTAGAGGGCGGCATGGAAGAGGAGCCGACTGGATTGGAGCTGGGTGTGCAGGTGGTGAATCTGGGCAAACGCTATCCCGGCGGGAAACTGGCCGTCGACGGACTTCATTTGAATTTCTACGAAGATCAGATCACTTCTTTTTTGGGTCACAATGGTGCCGGCAAAACGACCACCTTGTTAGTTCGGGTCTTTATTTGCTTCATTATGGAAAGATAGTTTTATTAGTAGAGGCCTACGGAATAGTGATGCTTGCTATGGAAATATGGAATATTGATTTTAAAATGGTTTTATGTTCGGTAGCTAAAGGTAACCGGCGGATAGATAACTTTCTTTTTGGATGTTCACCCATGTGATGGGCGCGGTGTATGTGGCCCTAATTTCTTGCTGAAGGAAATTATGTGTAACCGAGTAGCTAGAATTCGATTCTCCAACCTTCAGATTAGAAACCGAACGCTGTAACCACTCGGCCACACTGGCCGTACTGATTTCACACTGGTTTCATGTTACCTAGTTACCTACCTACTCTTGGCTTTAATACTGGTTCCTGTGGCTTTGGTTTGGTTTTTAATTAAGGCGAAGTATTTGATTTTCCCAAAACATATCCATGTAGGCATTTTTTTCGAAACTAAGATATTGTCATTTCTTTTTGTTCAACACTACAACCTCAACTATAAATGAGCCTTTCAAAATGTGATAGCGAATTGAATACTAAAATTTATTGGTTAAGCAGTCTGATTATTATACCCGTGGCGAAACATACATCCTTTTCCCAGTTGTTTAAATTTCTTCGTAGAGTCTTGAATGATTGGTGTCTTCAAGAGTACATAATAGTGTCCCACTCTTTATAGAAGAAGAGTGAGACACTCTCCTTTCTACCTGTGTTATAGCGCAGGCAGATGCGCTCGTCATTTCCAGCCCACATGTTGCCGTTTTATGCAACATGTGGGTAGCCAATCAGAAGCGACCTTCACTTCTGATTGGCTGGACGCCTATGCACGTGCTCCAATCAGCACGGAGCGGCCTCACGTGCTATTGCCTGAAAATTGTCAAAAACACATTTAACTTACCAGTTAACATCATAGCGCATACTAGCAATAATTCCTGAAAACGGGGATAAAAATGTAGGCAAAATACAATTCGGAACAAAAAAAAACAAAAAAACTCCCCCAACCCGACCGATCATAGCAAAATTTAACAATGAAATGGCTGTAATGGAGGCCCGTGTGCTGATTGGAGCACGTGAGGCCGCCTGCGTGCTGATTAGAGCACGTGCACAGGCGTCCAGCCAATCAGAAGCGAAGGTCGCTTCTGATTGGCTACCCACATGTTGCATAAAACGGCAACATGTGGGCTGGAAATGACGAGCGCATCTGCCTGCGCTATAACACAGGCAGAAAGGAGAGTGTCTCACTCTTCTTCTATAAAGAGTGAGACACTATTATGTACTCTTGGTGTCTTTAATTATTGGTGACTATTGTCTATCTACTCGTGGCAATTTATGAAAACTATACTAGGTGTCTTCTTTTTACAGGTCAATATTAACTGGAATTTTTCCTCCGACGACAGGCACAGCGTATATTTACGGGCAGGATATTAGAACGGACTTCAATGCTGTGCGAAAAAGCATGGGCATGTGTCCTCAGCATAATGTGTTGTATCACGAGTAAGTGATTGTATGAACCGTCAGAACGAGCCAAAACGGAGATTTTTTTGTAGGACTTGGGATAGGTTTCAGACATCGTTTGCAGTGCCTTCTGGAAACTATTTTTAGTAATTTAGGGTAACTCTCGGTGTCGTTGGAGGAAATGAAAAGAGCACTAGCCCTTGCCTATAAAATCATCCCCTATAAAACTGAATGTGAACAAAGCAATTATTTTTAAGATAGGAGTGATAGAACCAACTATCGCCTTTTTGTTCGGAATGCTGTTGTCACTGTTTTGTCTCTGAATCTGACTCAAAACGGGTTCATGCGTGTCCTTATACAAGTCGTTGTTGCTTTGTCCCTAAGTCATTGCCAAGCAAAGTACCTACGAATTGTAGCAGTTTCTTGCTTGAACAAAGTTGTAGTCAATTCCAGCTCATGTGTGAAAAAATGTATATACAGATTGATTGTGTCGATTTCTCACAAAATTCATTTAACATCTGTGCTTGACCCTATCCATATGTCCTTAAGTACAATTGGCATGAACGGGCTTTTTTCTTCAATTCATACTATATCTTCAAACTTATTTTTCCTTATGACTCGTAGGTCAAAATCAACTGCATTTACGTTCTGTGCCCGAAACAGCAAGACAGAGTAATGATGGCGATTTTTGAAACAGTGGTGAAACATAGGTCAATGAACTATTTATACTATTTTTTCTTCTAAATTGTACTTCTAGACTAACAGTGGAAGATCAGCTTACGTTTTATGCTGGTCTAAAAGGCGTCCCGAAGGCACAGCGTAAAAACGAAGTGGACCAGATGTTGGATGACGTGCAGTTGAAGGACAAGCGAAAGGTGTTGGCCAAAGAACTGTCCGGTGAGACTTAGTTATGTCAGTCAGTGACAAGAACGAACTGGATTGTTGATACAAAATCATTAGGAAACACTAAGCTGTTTTACTTATTTATTTTTTGAGTTTTCGACTGACGTTTTTTATTGTATTAAACGGAGCACCTGAATGTTTTCAACTGGTCTCCAAATGCACTTGCCTCCTAATAACACGAATCTTTAGTAGATCATTGATAAGAATTACTTTCATTACTTTCATCAACGATAATTTTCTACACATGTCTCATATAATCACATTATACGGCCGATATTCATACTACATATTGTCGGTTCAGCCAGAACAAAAATCACACCGCCAACTGATTTTTTTCTTTTCTTCACCCCACCACATTTCTCTTGGCATGATTTATTTGTCTCTGTGCTAACTGAACGTACTAGACGATCGTAAGTATTAAACTATCAAATAACCAATTTTGTTGTCTCAGGAAGTTCTATCCAGCCTGACTTTTGCTTTTCAACACCTTTGAATTGCAGTCGCCATCACATTCTTTCCGAGGCGTAATTTAAAGTACTATGACAATGCTTGTGTGTTTTTAGGCGGCATGAAACGAAAATTGTCCATCGCAGTGGCCTTGATTGGCGGGTCCAAGACGGTCATTCTTGATGAGCCCACGGCTGGTGTGGATCCCTATGCGCGTCGAGGGATTTGGGATTTCTTGCTGAAACATAAAAAAGGTCCGTTGTGTGCTGTAATGATTATTTTTACCTGCTACGTAATAGCTTCTTCTTCGTCTTTTGTTCTTGTTTTTACGGCGTGATCTTGTATCATAGCTCCAGGCGCATCGCAATATGTAGGCAATGCAATAGCTTGATAAGTGGATAAGTCATTTCGGATTCGGATGTAGAATTTTGTATTGCGGATTCAGTTGTTAGATGGCATTTGTACCAGTTGGTCGGTCCGCTCTAGTACTAGTCGGACGAACTTGTTCAATTAATATATAAGGCATCACTTATTGCCTGCTGTTTCGCCACACGGCAGTTCTCTCGACCTTCAGAAGGTTGAGTACGGTTTGTGCAGTTTCCGAACTTCTCCGTAACCGTGAGGGTGGTAAAACAACTTGTTCAATTTTATGGTAGAGAGCTGGTGAGAACCCCTATGAGATGTTACAGTTATGGTCATGTGGTAGAATATTTTCAACGTATGAATTAAGTTTATTAGTAGTAGTTCCTGCTGATACGATTTGCAGTGTACTGTAAAAGAGATTGAAACTTGTGTGGTAGACGAAACCACGGATTATTAACAGTGGCAGTGCGTTAAAAAGATCAGGCTTATCTTTCAGTGGATCATTAGTGTAAGAGCATGACTGTATCAGGGTTGGCGCGATAGCGCCAAACCCTAGAATAGGACCCACACACCATATTGCGAGATTTTAAAATGAATTTTTTTAATAACTGAAAATTTATGCAAGCAAATCTGTTTTAATTTGGTATGTGTACTTGCCTGGGGGACGGCTACATGCTGGCCAAATTTCAGGCAAATCGGTTGGGTATTACCCGAGATATGAAAAATCGTCTCCCGCAAACTCGGATTTTTCCGTCTTTTTTTTTTTTCCCGGTCGCAAATCTCAAGAAATACACATTGGCGGGGCACTTTTTTGTGCTATTTATATTCAATCTGGTTGGGAATAGAGGCATTAGCAAAATGGTGTTCTAGACTTTTGCCGTTTTGGCTCTGCTGGGAGGGGGGAAACCCCTTTTTTGGGCCTCGAAAAATGGCAAAGTCCGGTAAAAATATGTGCCAGCTTTTGAGACGTCACGCAAACAGCCCAAGTCTGATCTTTTGCATGCATGGTAGTGTAGTGGGGTTGTAGTGCATCTGCTACTTTGGAGTCGACCGTGCCACTGTAGCACTGGGGAGGGGGCTCGGAAGGTACTGTACGTGTATTATGGGGGTAGGCTACCTACAAGCAGTGCAGCCAACACGGTTATAGATGGAGGCCTGTCGTCTTGTATTCGAATATAAACCCATATACTGTGCATTGCAGCGTGCTATTAGTTTTGTTGTCAGACTTACGTAGTAGCCAGAACTGGTGCACCCCCCTGTGATATCGTTGAAAACATGATTTTTCATGATTTTCTCAATGTATAACGCTTTAATGGGTAACTGCTCGTTCTGTATTTCTATTGCAACGTAATATATATGTGCAGGGGTATCATTTGATACGTTTTGGTCTGCGTTGTATGCTCTGTTCCACTTTGGCAACCCTGGCAAAGTGCCAAAATGGTCAATTTGACCAAATTTTTGAATTTTTTCAGTTTTGTCAAAAAACTGCGAAAAGGGGTAATTTGAGGTGCTGAACGCGAATATAACGTTATTTTGACAAATTAATTAGTATTTCCTTCCAAAATAGTGCTCAGTGGTCAAGTACGGTTGTGTGTACTATACATAGGAAATATGTAGGCAGTACAGCCAAAACGGTTACAGATGAAGGCCTGTCGTCTTGTATTCGAATATAAACCCATATACTGTGCATTGCAGCGTGCTGTTAGTTTTGTTGTCAGATTTACGTAGTAGCCAGAACTGGTGCACCCCCACCCCTGTGATTCCATTGAAAAGATGATTTTTCATGATTTTCTCAATGTATAACGCTTTAAGGGATAACGGCTTGTTCTGTTTTTCTATTGCAACTTAATATATAAGCCAGGCGTGTCAGCTGATACTGTTTGGTACGCGTCGTAAGAACTGTTCCACCTTGGCAATCCTGGCAAAGTGCCAGAATGTCAAACTGACCAAATTTTTGAATTTTCTTAGTTTTGTTGAAAAACTGTGAAAAAGGTTAATTTGAGGTGCTGAACGTGAATATAACGTTGTTGTGAGGAATAAGAATTGTTTTCTTCTAAAAAAGAAGCAGTGTGGCCAAGACAGTTACAGATGGACTCCTGTCGTCTTTTATTCGAATATAAACCCACTCCTGTCGTCTTGTACTCGAATATAAACCCATATATTTACTGTGCATTGCAGCGTGCTATTTGTTTTGTTGCCAGATTTACGTAATAACCAGAACTTGTGCAACCCCCGCCCCCTGTGATACCGGTGAAAACATTTTCATGATTTGAAGCTGAATCTCTCAAGCGGAAAAATGGATAGGATTATTATAAAAATGCCCTTCACAGAAGGGCAGCAATGTTAGTAGAATAGGAAAGCGGAAAAATGCTAATATGCTTGTTAAACACCCAGGACAAGTTTTGCCGCCGAATAGGAAAACGCAGCTTGCTAAATGAAGCGGACAAGAGTTGTGTCAGAATAGGAAAACGCAGCTTTTTAAATGAAACGGACAAGACTTGCGTCAGAATAGCAATCGCCCTGCGACACGTCAGTGCTTTCTGCACCCTATTCGCGCGAACTAATCAGCCATTATCATAAGCTGCTCTGTTGCCGAAAAAGTATAGTATACATAGCTGGTTCTTGATGTTATTTACAAAGGCAAGCCATGACCGGAATGAACATTCTTGTAATGAGTCGTACATTCACAAGAATCATTAATCGATCATAGCGGTCATTCGTTTTTATTTTTACACATACGTTATACGTACATGTGTTTAATCATCATAAACATTTAAGTAGACTAAGCTTCGTGTTGAATATTAGTATGTACTTGCTGTGAAATGTTTATTTAAAATATGTCATTCGTAACTTTCGGGAAAGATGTTTACAAAAATAGATATGTATGTAATATGTGAAGAAATTTAAATTAAGTAACTGTATATCTACTTTACACTACAAGTCCTGACATGTGAATATGTGATAGTATATAAGCGGCAAGAATGCTTTTCCTGGTTATTCGCGCGAATAGGGTGCAGAAAGCACTGACGTGTCGCAGGGCGATTGCTATTCTGACGCAAGTCTTGTCCGTTTCATTTAAAAAGCTGCGTTTTCCTATTCTGACACAACTCTTGTCCGCTTCATTTAGCAAGCTGCGTTTTCCTATTCGGCGGCAAAACTTGTCCTGGGTGTTTAACAAGCATATTAGCATTTTTCCGCTTTCCTATTCTACTAACATTGCTGCCCTTCTGTGAAGGGCATTTTTATAATAATAAGCACTGTACTGTAGCAATCGATTTTCTGCTTCGTTTTTCTCAGAATAATACCAAACAAGCCTCCCAAGAAAGAGCACATAGAATAAAGCACCACAGAGTCTCAGAACAGACCTCTCCACCCAACCACTACCACACATCAACCTTATATACACAGCACTCAATTACTTTCCATCATACACTTCTCCCCTACCAACACCACCTCTAATCCCCTAATCCCCAACCCACCAGATAATCCTAAGCACCCACCACATGGACGAGGCGGACGTGCTGGGCGATCGGATTGCCATCATCAGCCAGGGTCATGTGAAGTGCTGCGGGTCCAGCATGTTCCTCAAGAGACGCTTCGGCACCGGCTACCACTTGATCCTGGCCAGGCACCACTACGACAAATCCAGCGTATGCTCATATTTTTAATGTTTTGTGTGATTCGTTGTAAAACCTGACAAAGACATGTTGAAGAAGGAATACGGGTAACAAAATAAAGTACGGGCCTACCTTAGAAAAACATTGATATTCGTAGTCTGTACATGCGGTGGACTCTTGGTGTGGTCTGCTGCTTCGCATATTTTTATTTGTTGAATCTTTCCTGGCATATTTTTAGTGGGGGGTCCTGGGGGGGGGGGGCGCCCCTCCCCCCCATTTGGTCCGGAGCCCCCCCCCCATGTTGGTCGCGCCCCCCCATTTTGAGCTTCCCCATTTCAGATGGGGTGCCCGCGCCATCGCAGAAAATTTTTTGCCGAATCGACGTTTTAGCGACTTTTTGGTTGTAACAATGTCACGTTGGCAGAGTTTTCGGGTCCTTTTTTGCTAAATTTGGTATCAGTGTCGCTATAATAACGTATAAAAACGTAACATTTAACGTATACGAACCATGTTTTCGCCTAAAAATAGTGTTTTATCGTGAATTTGGCGCCCCCCCCCCCCATTTCGGTCGCCGCCCCCCCATCCATGGGGGGGGCTGCCCCCCCCCCCATCGCACCCCCCCTTCCAGAAAATTTGGCCTAAAAATATGCCAGTTTCCCTTCCAAAACGTCAAACTTTGTACGACTGGCATATTTTGTTTCCGGGGTGCATTCATCAGGCCAATTAACAGGAAAAGCACACTAGAAAGTTTCATCTTGTCTCCTGAAAATATGTAATAAAATTAGGTGTTAGAGCAAATTTTTAGAAAATAGATTTATGGCAGGAGCTATTAAATCACTACATACATGTCATTAATTGCTTAATCGATTATTAGTATCTCTAAGGCCACCTTTGAAAGCGATAGGGAGTATATTTGCTATGCTATAAATTGTTTTCGTGGACTAGATCTTTGGTAGAGTTGGCCATAGTCGTAGGTGTTGACAGAGATAGACGAACTATTTGTGTACTATGTGGATTGACTTAATCTTATCCAAGATTTTTTGATTGCTATTAATAACCCAGTACGGATCTATGTTCCAATAATTTTGAATGCGTTATGAATTATTTATATCCGTTAGAAATTGCTGCAGAAATTGGTTTTGTACAGGCTTTTGTGCTAGAACTTGTTGTTAAGGCATCTATCGTCGCCTGTTAATCCTTTTAGGCCTCAGCAGCTACTAATTCCGAAGTCAAAGTTGCGTGCTTGGAAAACGGAGGAATTCCATCTAACAGCCAAAACAGTAACTCTGCTCAAAAGGGGCCAGGTTGGTGCTGAAATTATTGCTGATGTTAATTACTATTGTTCTGCGTCATCAATTTTCTCAGCGGATCAATAATTCTGACATATAAATAGTATGTTTTTGCCCACTACTGACTAGTTTTATGTTAATTGAAATTATCGTGTTCTTTTATGTTCCGAGCTGGCCTAAGGTAGCCCAATGGGAGTCCGCAACCTCACATTTTGATTACATCCGGATCCAAGGGAAACATATCACAGTGAGGGGATTAAAATTAACTCGCTTAATCCATTATCCCATTGTTTCAGCTGCAGCTTTAGCCGTTGAACACCGACCTCGTCCCAGCCTGTCCGTGGCCAGTGCGACCAGTGGCGCTCATCAGCTGTTGGAGTTTGTGCAAGGCTATGTGCCCAGTGCCAAAGTGGAGGAGGACATTGGGGCCGAGCTGGTGATCACTTTCGCCGTAGACGCCAGCCTGGATTCGCTCATTGAGCTGTTCACTAATCTGGACCTGAACAAGGACCGCTTTGGCATCGCCAGCTACGGCGTGTCAGAGACACAGCTGGAAGAGGTGAATGCCGTGACGGGCATCAGTGTGTGTTTGTATGGCAAAAGTTTATTGGAAGTCGCTCCGTCTGGGTGGCGTTGTTCTATTGGTGCGCCCTTCCCATTGTGGTCGCCCCCGTCCATGTGGGGGGGGGCAGCTGACATAATTCTGGGGGTGTTGGTTGGCTATGCATTGGACATTGGGCGCTGGTTTGTGCTCACTTGCTGGACGAAAGGGATTGAACAAGTTTGCGTGTCTGCATATAGCGAGGAACATGCATACAGCATACACTCACTAATTTTAAATCTCGGATGGATAAAAATTATTGTCGTGTACAGTGACTTTTCGTAAAAGTATTTTTGATGAGCAGAGAATTAGTGCCGAAGGCTTTTGAAAAAGTTTCATTTAGGCGCTATACCATATTATAATATACTATTACTATTATATTAAGTGATTTATTAATTATACTAATTAATAATTAACAATAAGAACATTTCTGTCATCTATGTCGTGTATTATTTTGGCTTTGTGATGTTTTTCAGATATTTTTGCGAGTGATTGGTCCGGAGGTTGCTGAAGAAGAAATAAAGCACCACAAAGGTTTGTTGGAATGGGCATTTATATAGATTTCCTTTGCTGCGTACTTGGTCGGTATCGGTAACGAAAAAATTTACATGCATAATATAGGTACTATTTTAGTCACGTATAATTCTTTCGCATAATATTATACTTAGACAGTAATGCTACAGATGAAGTGTGAACTGGGCTTCGTTTTTAATCCATATTTTTTACTTCAGGACCGTGTGGCTGCTGCTTTGGGCTGCGGCGCAAACTACGAGGACTACTTCGTAACACTGCTGATCCTGCTGCCAATAGCGAGGCCACAGGACTCGTTTATCAAGGTACAATTTAGCATTTCAATGACATCTATAATAATATGAAGCATTTAATCCATCGAAATCTGTATTAACACGCCAATAATTAGATTAACTAGATTGAAATTTAATCGATCAACCGAGATTGTAGCAACTTCAGAAAATATGCTACTCTAATTATTTGGCAGTGGAGATTGTAATAATAAGTGTTGCATAATAAAGTCAAGATTACAGAACAGTGTCTCATTTTATAGGAGTGTAAGAGTATATTAAGGAGACACTATCCTGTCTGCCTGTTCAACAGATAGGCAGCAAATTAGCGTGTACATTCTGTGCATACCACACTTTAGAACAAACGCACTGATGCATTTATAATCAATAAAAAGTGATAATAGAAAGCTAAGGACTTAGTATTAGTTAATAGTTTAGTGCAAAACCATATTTTGAAAAGGTGTGCTAATGTCTATGGGCACATTTGACAAAGTTTAAATGAACTTGGTTGAGAAACTTGAGATATGAACTTATTTAGATTTCTTTAAAGTTTCTCCAATTTCGCCGAACGGTTGCCAAAATGTGCTAAAGGTATTAGCAAACTTTTTGTTATATTTTCGCAACAATACTATGAATTAATCATGAGTTATTATTGTTTTACCCCTTTCTTATTGCTCATCAATGCATAAGCGATTATGTCCTAAAGTGTGTTACGCAGAGAAACTACACGCTGTCCGGCAGCCTACCTGTTTTAACAAAACTGCATCAGCTTGGGCGAAAACGACTAGTGCGTCTGCCTGCTCTGGCAGAACACAGGCAAACAGGAGAGTGTCTCACTATTTTATAGAGTGAGCTGCCTATAATGTAACCTTGATAAAGTCAATCCAATCTAGTTAATCTAACTATGAGCAGAAGCAGGACCTTAGTTAGCACTGTTTTTGTTATTGATAAACTAACCCGGTGTATAATGGAATACTGCTCAATTTAGATTGCTTATATTCTGAGTTAATTTTAAGTTCAGTATATTTTATTGTTTATTTCTGATTTGATTGCTGTTCAGTTTGCAACAACTTTTTGTGTGCGTCAGTTGTTTAGAAATCTTTTCCCTTCCCATTTAAATAGCTAAATGTTTCTATTAAGCTGTAGCTGGGTATTTTTCACTAATTCACAAACTTTGGTTGTAGATTTCTTCAGAACAAATGCCTAATTTAATTAGATGTCTAGTCTGTTTCGCTGTAACCAGCACGTCGATATTTACACAAATTCTCACCTTGGAATAATTGATTTTATTGAAGCCATGACTTAAATTCACAATGCCTTTTACTTTCTGAACAACAAAAGGAAGTTTTGCTTTTTGACCAGTTTTAAGATAGGAATAAGTAAAATAACATTACTATCTGATATTATCGGTGTGGGTTTCACCTACACCCATCCGTTCCTAACCCTCTCCCATACGGGGTCAAAATTTTGGGGGGCCTTTCCTCCCAGTTATTATTTTTATAATGTGCGCATTGTATTTGATCATTGTTTAACCAACAAGTAGTTCTGCTGAGTAAGGAATGGCTACATTGCGAGTTCTGAGCGTCAGTGTTCCAGAAAAAATATCGAACGCGGCCAACGCATTTTACCAAGTCTAATACTAAGCTTAATTCCGAACTTGAGCTGATATTTGAGTGTTTTCAATAAACGCACACTCACACGTGTGGAGCCTTTTTGGAAGGAGACCTAAATTTGAGATTGATGTGTGCAGAATCAAACATCGCTGTCAGACAGAAAGGGGAGCTACCTGCTTTTCTAATGTTAATTGACACTAGAAATTCGACCTACACAAAATAATTGCATAGAAGGAGAATCTGAATATAGTGTATGCGGCATACGCGGCTTCCTCTATAGGCGAAGGGGACCGCGTGTAAAAAATATATTCAATTTTGCAAACTTTTGAAAAAATGCTATTTTTATTCTCTTTTCCTTGGATTTTCGGATCCCTCCATGCTGTCCTTCAGTTTGAGAAGGCTACTGCGCCCTCTTTCCTATTCTCCCACCCCTCATTATGTTTTCTCCCTAAATGTTTCCTTCATCCTACAGATCTTTGTTACGTCTAAAAAGCGTTTACTTGTTCTGGTTGTCATTTTTAGTTTTTCCACTGGACTATGTTGCCTGGGAAGTTATACCTTGATACCTTGAGTCCCCGATCGGCCTAAAGTATCCTAAATTCAGCAAAATTTTAGAAAAAATTCCATTTTTTAACACTTTTTTAATTTGGGGTACCCTAAGCCGGCACAGACGCTGAATCACCGCCATCATAATATGCTTTCTAGTTTCTCCTGCCCTTTTTTGTGGCTTCAGGGCTCTGGGGAAGTTTCACCTTATTGGGTAACACTTGACAGCCTAACCGCTAGCACTGGCTGTCACACCTCACGGTTTCTATACCACAAATCAGTGTTGTAGGAGGTTGTTTTGCCATTTGATGTCCCACTAACATTACTGACAAATGCTTTTTTGGTTTTATGATTATGCTTTTTGATGACTATTTCTTAACACAGGCCGAATTAATAATCGGATATCTCCCACGGAATTGCCCCTGTGCCAGTTTGGTAAGAGATCGGCTTGCGACTATCATCGTCCTCCCTACCCTGTCCTTTCTCAAAGTATAATACACATTATTATCATGTGGGGTGGATTGCACAAAAATTTGCTAACTGTTTATCCCATTGTTGACTTGGGAGCATTGAGGTAAACAAAGGCAGAGTTTTGTTTATAATTGCTATAGAATTACACCATTTACATTCAGGAGTGATATTTTTTTGAACTACCAATAACTATGTCAATTATTTTTGTGCAATCCTGTTTATCATTTTATCATTGACTACAGCTCCTCTGCTTGCGCCCGATATTTCATGCTGTTTTCAAAATCTTCCAGTTTCCAGGTAGAATTTTTTGGCCAAAGGCTAAAGTAGTTAGTAGACAAATTTTTGGAATAGTTTCATACTTTTATGGACTATGAATGGTGTAGATCAAAAGTATTTCCTAAAATTAGTATGCCATGCAGGCAAATCTGACGTGATTACTGTAGAAGTCGGTGTACACTATTAGGCTTTAGGACAACTTAGGCTTTGTATAATACTGATCAGAAGCAGGTTTAAGTGTATATATCTTGTTAATAGTCTATATATACTAGAATGGCTATGGACTATTAGTCTTTGAATGAATATGTATGCACAAGCATGTAAATGTTGCGCATTAATATTTAGGAATTTTGGTAAGTATTTTGTCCTAATTCAATCTAATATGAGTCTGTAGTTCTAGCTAGTATTGATGAATCATAAAATTTGAATAATCGCACTTCGTGTAAGTGCCGCACTGTCCCGTATCGGGTCATTTTTAGCTTGCTATTTTTAGATTTTTTAGATTTTCTAGTATACCTTTAATATGTCTTTGCACAGTTTTATTAAGCCGGCCAAAAAAATTATCGCGGTTGAAGAAATTTTACTGCATATAAGATTTTTTAAAAAAATTGTCGCCCTCCTTCCAAAACTTAATCGTGGATAGGTAGGTAGATAGGTAAGTAAGTGGCTGAGAGCTGAGACGGATCTAGGGGAGGGGGCACCGCCCCCACCCCACCCCCGAAACTTTTCCCAAGTTAAATTTGTACCCAAGGGTCTCCTCTTCGGTTTTTATCGCCCGGCCGAAATTTTTTTCTCCCATTGATCCCATTGATTAGCGTAAAAATGAAAAGATTTATTTCCTGGGGACGCTCTATTGCGCACATTTTTTTGTCAATTTTTTTTCAGATTTTTTGTCAAACTGTACTAGCAAAGAATGGAAGACAGTCACATCACTATTTTCTGTATCACATTTTCAGTAATATCACCAGAAAAATCAACTTGTGTATGCATTTTGAATCCGGCTGGAATTCACACCGACACGCCAACAGTCAAGTTTTACTTAAAATGATGTATAACATTCGCAGATTGGCTTTAAATGCTAGGAGTATTTAAAGGCTAGGAGAATTTAAATGCTTTAAATTTGGTAGTTAAACTGTTTTCAGTCGAAATTTAAGTAAGTAATTAGCGAACTTTCAAGTTAATGTTATTGTTAGTATAACTAGATGTAAATTTCAGCCTCTCACACACTATTATATTTATTTTATATACAACGTTGTCTTATTTCACTCATAATTAAAGTTCATTTAGTTTTACCACACAAGATTGATGCATACGTCATGTAAGAGCACCAAGATTTTGGGTACCTCTCCCCCTCTTTGGTGGGACCCCCCCTCCTTTGCGTCAACTCATTTTCGACGCCCCTCCCAAGAATGACGCAATTTTTACCTTTTTTGACCAAAAACCACAGATTTTGACAGTTTTTGGCGAAAATTTTGGTAAAAATCGCTCAAGTTTCACAAAAACATGCCAATTTTTTCAAATTTTGGCCGAAATTTTACACTCGCCGGTAGCCTGTCCCCTCTTTTTCCCCTGGCGGGACCCCCCCCTCTGCCTCCACCGCGACCGAATTTGGGGAAGGGGTGTTCCCCTCCGACCCCTCCCAACTACATGTATGGATTGATGCAATAAATGGACTGCCAATATTAAATTGAAGAGTGCCTCTGCCCTCTACCCTCACAACAATCACTTTTTGTTAATTATGACATATTATATGCTATATTATAACTGTTTGTTCATTTTATTTATTTGGATTTGACAGTATATAATTTTTCAAGATTTTCTTGTGACGGTGATTGGTTTTAGGGAGCTTTAAGGAGGATTTGGGCAATTTGAAAGTGTGGACCTGTAGGATCGAGAATTCGGAGAACTTGATTAGTCAATTTGAGAGCTCAAATGAGGGCCCTATCTATGTTAAACGACGTGCTTCTGGTGTACTGTCTGTTGATTGCAGTGTACTACAACTACTTGTATTTTTAGACTACTGTAGTTTACCTTCAAGTCGACTCTTGCTTATAGTTATAAAGGCGTTTGGCTTGCTAATAAAAATAATTCAGTGTATTAAATTGACCATACCTAGTTTTAGTACAGTAAGTAGTGAGATGGTTTGTCATTGTGTAGTTTCTTAGTTTAAAGCCTTTAAGTGTTAAAAAGCGTGTGGACTATATTCGCTGTGAGAATGGATCAAGGTTGTTTTTATGTATTTATTATTAACTGGTATTGGATTTTGATTTAAATAAATTTCCTGTAAATTTCGCTTTCGCTGTGCCATAATAAGCCGTTTATTTTTGGGGCTGAGTTTGGATCGTTTTTTTGTATATATGGGGGTACTTTCTTCCAACAGATAAACATGTAAGCGTAGAAATTTGCTTTTGTTCGATCCAATGTCGGACCGCGGCGACTTTTGTGTGCATTTTGTATTTTAGAAGAACAACAGGCGGCTGATGTACGCGCGAACGGGAGACCGAAGTATCGTGATCGCACCAAGCCTAGTAGACGACCGTCAGTGGGGAAGAAGTCCATGGGACAAGTGGCGTGTCGTCAAATGCAAGCGTTGCTGATCAAGCGATTTCATCACTGGAAACGGTCAATCAAAGGATTCATTGCAGAAGTGCGCTTGCTATGGTTGTTGGCATGCCTGAAGCTGAAAGCTAAAGCTGATTCCAAGCCGTTCGCTGTTTCAGTTTCTAACAACATTCGTGTGAAAGTTTAGGTCTAAGAATAGCCGATGGTTGCACATAGTTACGGATTTTACAATGGAACCATTTTACTATTCATGTTGCCCAAATTACAGTGGCGTGGGGTAGTGTTTGCACGGCCTTTGTCAGCCGAGAATTTCGGCACTCTATGAGCGATTCTTTACATACCTCCCCAGTCCCCGGCAAGATTTTGCCCCGCAAAACAGTCAACATTTCAGCTAAAATCGAGCTGACTATGCCCACCCCTGCGTTTGTGTCAACATTGAGTTTGTGTCAATTTACTAAACAATGCAAAAAGCTTTCATTTTACATGTCAAATGATAATTTAGGTGAAGGTCGTGCGAATAGGGTGCGGAAAACAGTGTCTGCCCCCCAAAGATTATATCCCTATAGTCTATACCTAGTCCACCTCCACCCACTTTAACGAACTCAGACTAATTGCCTATTCTCGTTAATGAAGTCTTGTCCTTGCCAGAATGCTTTTGTAAAGGTCTGTAAAGTATTTTTTCGCTTTACACAAACAGACAGTCCCCTGTTCTATCGAAGGAGCCGCCCGACAAGGGCATTATCTGATTCATTTTGTGATTATTTTCAGATAGTTCTTCCAACCTGCTTTGTGATCATCACCCTAATTATTTCACTTCTGGATCCTTCTCGCGATCAGTCCCAGCCAGCTTTGCCGTTGGTGCCTTGGCTCTATGAAGCGCCAAATTATATATTTTTCAGGTCTGCTTGAGCCAGTTTCTAAAGTGAATTAAGCGGACTAGATAAAAAACATTGTTTGCACTTGTTGGTGGTGAGTTAGAATAAGGACAAAATTTTGTGGGCCAGCAGAAAGTATTAGAAACAGTATTGGCGTAGTAAGTTATGTTGGGTTTTTTAATAGATAATGTCAAATCAATTTTTAACATAATCCGTTTAATCCCCCGTCGAAGTTGACCCTAAGTTTTGGAGACTGGATCCTGTTCACATTTGGTGAACCTAAATTAAAGCAAAAAAATCTGGCTCAGTTCACTTGTATTAAAAAATATTTAGCTATGAATTTTTTCAATTTCTAGTATGCGCCCGTCAATGTCCGAAACGCTAAAGCATGAACCGCCATCTTTGGGCCAGAAATCCCTGGAATCTATCTATAAACGTCCCGGGCCATCCATCCGCTGTGTTCCTGACCAACCGTTGAAGTACTCATTGTTGGAATACTTTTGATTTCTTTACCAAATTAAATGTCTGAACTACTGCAGCAAAATAATGATACAGAATACGTCAGAGGCGCAAAATTTGACACCTCACGATCCCATTTCCTCAGAACCACCGTCTTATGCAATCAAGCTCATTAAACATCGGCATGTCATGCTTTGTCTAATCCATGCAATTTGACTAGAAAATCAGCGGGCTCACTGATCTTGATCATTATCAGTGGCTTTTTTATGCCTTAGTTTTTAGTAGTGTTAAGCCAGCCGACTGATATACAGTATGTTGGTCTTAGCTTATAAGTTTGTAAGATCGGGTGTGTTTCATAGTGCTCGGTCACATTTCGAGGGTTTACTCATATAAAATTCGAAAACTTGTGCTTATCTTTATTGAAGGAGGAGCTCATGTTTTTTTATAGAAAGCATGTATATTTTTCCTTCTTTACAAGATAAGGATCAGCAAGAGTGCATTAATAGCGTCTCACTCTTATAGAAGAAGAGTGAGACACTCTCCAGCCTGCCTGTGTTCTAGCACGGGCCGTAGCGCTCGTCTTTGGCAACATGTTTAAGTTTCGGCCAATTTAAGCATGTATCTGGCCAATCAGCGCGCATAGATTCTCTGCGTAAAACACTTTAGTATATAATTGCTGATGCATTAAGATAGGGATAAACGGTTACTTACTCATTTTTAATACATAATTTAGGTGCAAATACATCACAAAGGGTTTGCAAATACCTTTGTCGTTGTCAAAGTGTCCACAAAGTCCGAAAATGCGAGCGATCTGCCTGTGCTGGAACACAGGCAGGCTGGAGAGTGTCTCACTCTTTTTCTATAACAGTGAGACGCCATTATGACGTACTCTTGGACCTTGGTATCATACATTGAGTGAAGGTGGTGCTCTCAAAGTTCGTTGTTAGCTACAGTCTCCATTTCAAATAAGCGAAGTTGGTGAGGTGAAGCATAGTGATGCATGCAACCACAAAGTCTAATATTGGTCAGCCTGCAGTGCGTAGTGTTGGGTGTGTTTCAGGCAGGAGTATCCGTGCCATGGCCAGTGGAAGGCGCCGCCCCGACCCGCCTACTCCGCCCAGACCTTCGAGTCCACCAACTGCGTCTGTCAGGCGGAGACTGCTGGCACCATGGGCTGTGAGCCCGAGGCAGTGTTCTCCGAGCGACCCCCGGTGACCTTTGACCTGCCCACCGACGACCACATGGTCAATCTCAGCCAGTATGGCATCACTGATTGGATACTGAACACAGAGAAGCAGTTCAGTCGTCACCGATTGGCCGGATTCAGCATGGCTGCCGATCCGCCGGCGTCTTGGGGCTCAAAAGGCAACCAGTTGCTGGACCGGTTCGACCAGACTTTTGGCCCGGTTCTGGGTCTTTTCGGTGCCTTGCTGAATATCACTGATCTACTCTATGAGCCAGTAGATGATACTTTAGTAGACTACTTTGATACCAGAGACACTGCTACTAATAATACTACTGATAGTAATCCTACTACCGCGGCTAATACTTCAACTACAAGTGCTATGATTACTCCGAATACTGTTTATGCTATATTACGAGACATGGCATATTACTCCGTGAAGGATATTGCCATTGAAGACGATGTACAGGTGGGTTTGCATGTCTTAATCGTCATTTTGGTTTAAGTAAGGACTAAGGAGTTAGTAAAGGTAGCTTGAACTTGAATGGAACTTAGATTCATTCGTATTGGTGCGTAAATGTGTTCTAGCAATTTTAATTAGGTTTTATTTTATACTAAAACCAGTTGGTCCCCGCCGAAGCAGGCAGGTTAGCTGACGAACGTTATAACCTACGTTCTTTCGACCCTACCTCACAGCGAATTCAACAGCTGAACCGTCACATTTACCAACTATTAAATGAACACCGCCGCAAGAAATGGGAATATCACCTCAAACAATGTGACCTCATAACCGGCGTCAAGAAACTATGGAGAAATCCACGGTGTTGGATGAGCAGACCTGCAAGGCCACCCTCGTTGTTTTGCACCGTTCCGCCCTTGCCGATGCCATAGCAGGCTACCTGCCTGACATTGTGCTTGGAGTCTATTCACCACCGGTGTACCAGGCCGAACTCGAACTGGCAACGGTGACCAGGACCACACTGGCACAACTCAGATCTAGTCATTGCAAGCTGCTAAACAGCTTCCTTGCACGGTTAGATAACAACATCAGGAACGTTTGCCCAAATTGCCCCCAGGGGCCACATACAACATCCGATTTTATTCCATTGTACAGGTAACCCCACCCTGTTGTCGGTGGACTCTGACGCAGCCAGCTGAAGCCGCATGTTTTCTCCACTTGGCGACAGATGGGCGTGCACCACGAGCGCTGTGATACGCTACTACAATCTACAACAAAAACTGAATTGGATTAGCCATTGATTGTGTTTCAGGTGTGGTTCGACAACCGAGGCTGGGCCTCCCTGCCCTCCTACCAGAGCGTCCTGAACAACGCCATCCTGCGCCACCACCTGCCCCCCGCCGTCCGCGACAAGTATGGCATACTCGTCTACAACCATCCCATGAAACCCTCCAAGCTTGAAGCCGCCAAAAAGCTCAAGTAAGCCACGGGAGCGCATATTTTGCAAATCCATCTGTGTCGACTGTTTCGAATACAGTATGATAGTTGAATAGTTCAGTTTCAGCTCAAGGTTGTTGTAGCGATTTCTCTGCTTTTGCACAGTCATAGGACTGGAATGAACGTACCAAATGATTTGTATACTACGTGTATATACCTTGAATACTGCTAAGTGACAACACAACAGAGGCAAACTGGCAAACAGGCAACTGGCTCAGTTCAAGATTAGTGCCTGATGTGCATAGCTCGGTTCAAATGTCACGTAGCTATAGTTACAGCAAGTTTATACATATAGACTTACAAAATCCAAGATTTGAAAACTGAACCTAAGTCGCAACCTAAGCCCCATCTAGGCTTCATACTAGCTAGCTTGATACTAGTCTAAGCCTGAGCCTAAGCCTAAACCCAAATTCAGTCGAAATTTGAGTGTTTTTAAAAACGCAGACGCACATGTGTAAAGCCTTTTTGGAAGGAGAGAGAGCAAAATTCCAATGTCGTGTTTCAGCGTGAACATCGGTTTCGAGATGGCCATGTCCTCGGGGCTTTTGATGGCTTTTTGCTTGATTCCGGCCAGTTTCCTGGTGTTTCTGGTGCAGGAACGCGCTACGGACGCTCGCCATGTACAGTTTGTGTCAGGGGTCCGGCCCTGGATTTACTGGCTGGCCACTTTCTGCTGGGATCTTGCTACGTTTCTGATTCCCGTGGTCATTACTCTGCTCACTATGTATCTGTTCAACTACGATGCTTATTTCAAGACTATACCAATCCTGTTCGCCACTATTACGCTGTTTGTACTGTTTGGGTAAGCGATGGTTTTCACCCTACTGCGTGGTGCGTTATCATGTAAATGCGTTGGCTGTTGCTGGTTTTAACAACACAATAGAAGTTTGATGTCAACGTACGGTGACCGGATTTTTGTGGTCCCGCCTCCCATTGAGTTTTATTGAACCAAGGTCGATTTTTAGAAAATACTGCAATGAAAATATTTTACTGTAACTTACTAAGAACAAAGCAGTGAAAACTGGCATTGATTTTGATATTAATCAGATTTTGTGGCTTAATTTACTTTAAGCGTAGGCTCTTAACCGGGATTCATAAAAGGTGTTTGGCTTTTGACTCGGTCTAAAACGTTCTTTTCGAATGAAATATTATGAGCATCGTAAATCGTAATGGAAAATTCTATGTGTATTTTTGCGATCATGTGTTCGACTTAGACTAAATTCTGGCCAGAAATTGCTGAATTCTGAGACAAGACAGGTGATTTTTTTTGACTACTCTCTGTACTCTTGATGCTTGCAATTCTGTGCGGTACACATGCTTATCCTTCGATTTAATTCATTCTTTTCACAATGAAATCCTCCCTTTCTTTTAGCCTCAGGCTCCCGCATTATTGTTGATCAGACTTTAGGTTTAAGTTAAGCACGTGTTTAGTCGTTTACCAAATCACACTAGTTGTGTTGGTGTGTGTTTGAGCTTTGCCGTGATCCCGTTCGTCTACCCGTTCAGCTGGGTCTTCTCCAAGCCCGCGTACGCCTGGGTGACGGTCAGCTCGGTCATTCTGATCATTGGCTCCATCACGAGCACCGTCACCATGATTCTGGACCAGCTCAAAACCACCGAACCTGTTAGTTGTCCAGATAATTATGATGATTATTGTGCCGTACATCGTGGGCAAGGAATTTGGAGGGTTGATCTTCAAATTATGCTGCGCTGCACGAAATCGACATGAGTAACAAAATTGTTTAGCACATTTTTGTATGGTTGATACTAGTCGGTTTGTCACCCCCCCCCCCTCCCCATGACTCAAGAGTACTGTCCATATACTCGTTCAGTTCAGCTGGCAGAGATATCAGAAAATCACATCACTAGTTTACAAAATTGCGTAAACTACAGCTGAGGCCATTATTTTGCCATTGTATTGATTGTAAATATAAATTGGCGCTAACATACATGTAACGGGATCAAAATACTAGGGGGCCGTCTCCTACCAATTTTTATCATACTCCCCCCTGATCGACCAAAAAATCTACCCTACATTTTGCAAAAATGTGAAATTTTCGAAAAAAGTTACTTAAGTTGCCCCCAAATTTTCGGGACCCTCCCCCCCGGACCCCTATTTTTAGGGGGGAGGTCCCTTCCCATGACCCCTCATGCATGTATTGGCCCTGATGATTGCTAATTCCGTAAAATAGCGTGTATATCTGATTGCACTATATTGAATGTGCAACTGGTAACGTATTGCAGAAGCAGAATTTATGTTTCAGTATTTGGGCGATATCAATGATATTCTGAAGAAAGTTTTCCTGATTTTTCCGCAGTACATTTTCGCGAGAGCTCTAATGGACGTGCGCATAGAAATTATCAAAAGAGAAGCGCTGCGAAAAGTGTTTCCCAATGTAGCCAAATACAATCCGTGGACATTCAATGACAATCTGGGCGGTCTAGGGCTGAAGTTTGTGGCTCTGGTGGCCACGGGTTTGCTGTGGTTTGCCTTCGTACTGGTTTTGGAATACAAACTGCTCGTTCGGCTGTTTCATTTTGTTTGCTGCTTGGACCGGATCAAATCTGGGAAAGCGTCGACTGAGACCGAAGACGACGACGTGGCGGCCGAGCGGGAACGATGCCAGAACGAGCAACATCCTTCGTCCAAAATGGCTCTGCAGTTGAATAATTTGACCAAGGTAGATTGGCTTAGGTTTTTTATTGCTGGGCGAACGCCCACTTGTGAAAGATGGACACAAAGTGGACTGATAAGTGTTTTGCTTTGCAGCAGTCATTGACATTGAAAATTTGTGTGACAAAATCGTCGGCCACCCTTACGGTCCTGATCCTTAACTCTGCCAATGGTTCAGAGTGTTGTTTCAGATCTATCGGCGTTGGTTGGCGGGCTGTGACAGCTTCCTGGCAGTGGACCGTGTGTGTGTGCGTGTGCCGCAGGGCCAGTGCTTCGGGCTGTTGGGCGTGAACGGCGCCGGCAAGAGCACTTGCTTCAACATGATCACTGGAAAAGTGCGCATCACTGGCGGGGACGCCGTTGTCAGCGGGCATAGGTGAGTACTGCGGACTGCGAGGGGTGGTAAGGGGAAACTAAGGCTTGCTCGCGGTGATTCAGACGGAACCCGCTCAGACAACTATGTACGTTCGCCCATTGTGTGCTAGGCTGAGGATCATTTTTTGTTCCCATTTAACCGATCATTATAGAATGACATATAATGTGACCTTGCTTTATTGTAGCTCAGGAATGATTCGAACCGCAATACTGCCACTGAGTCACTCCGCCTCTTTGAGTTGGAGTGGGGTAGGGAATTGTGCACCCTGTATGTAGATTGAAGATAACACGTTACCTCAAGAATAGGTTCGAGGTATTTGTTATCAGTCATTGTATAAAACCTCTCTACAATTTACTGTCCTCATCAGTGCAGAAAGAACACAGCTGAGTGTAAATACTGTGAACTTGTCTTGCGCTGCGCGAACAGAACAGAACCATTTTCGTGTGGCTAAAATTTCCCTCATAAGTTTCTGTATTGGATTGGAACGGCAGCACAGGATTATCGTAGAATTTTGTTTCATCAGTTGGTTTCAGCGTATCGACGTCCCGCAACGCGGCCCTGCGCAACATCGGCTACTGTCCTCAGTTCGACGCGCTGAACTTCCTGTTGACGGGTCGCGAAGTGCTCTCTTTCTATGCACGCGTCCGGGGGTATGCAGAGAGCGAAGTTAAAACGGTAATGCGACTGTTTCTTTCTGTCATAAGTGAATTTATTGTTAGTTTTCTGATACAAATTAGGAGTAATATAGTGCTGCTGCCTTTACAAGTTTTGGTTCGACCTGAGGAGGATATATAGAACATATGAGATGTTTTCCTAAAAATCGAAAAAGGGTGGCTCGACAAAAATTGCCAATTTGTCACTACGACCGTTCAACGGTGAAGCAGTAACAAACAATATCTGTGTGATATTGTTATTATCCTTGTTAACCTTCACTTCCAATTTGTCAAACTATATTGGCGGTCCCATCGTATCCCATTTCCTTTTCAGACAGTGGACTGGCTGCTGAAGCATTTGCAGTTGACGCAGTACGGCGACAAAAGGTGTGGCACGTATTCTGGGGGCAACAAACGAAAGCTGTCAGCCGCCATTGCACTGATTGGCGATCCAGAACTGGTTTTGCTGGTGGGCCAACTTCACTTGGCTGCTGGGTTTTTTTTTGCGCAAAAACGTTCGCAATTGCGAAAAAAAAATTGATGATTGCGAAAAAATTTCAAACCTTTTCGCAAAATTGCGAAAAAATTTTGACGCAGTGGAGGTGAACTCGTAAGCTCTATGCGCTGATTTTTGTGGTTTAGTCGGAAAACATTTCCGATACGTCCCCAATTGACCAAATTTGGCCTAAAAATTGAAAATTTCTGCGACTTCTTCTGATCCCCTAGGCCCGGACTCGTGCAACTTTGAGACTTGATGTTTCTAGTGACTGTAAGTGGGACAGTTTTTCTTCCATGTATCATCACACCGACTGCATGTAACACTAATAGACGGCAGACAGTATAATAGGGCTCGGACTGTCGGAGACTCAGAGGCGACATAATTAAGAAAAGAAACATTTCAAAATGTTAGCATTTTCAGGCCTAACTTGGTCATTGGCCGGGTCTTCTGAAATTTCTTTACGGCTGAACATCGATTGTGAAAAATTACACAAAATTCTCAGGACGGCTCCATAAATTTAAATAAAAATGTCAAAATCATTGCTTTTGGGCCAAAACGGGTAAAAATTGCATCAGTCTTAATCCTGTATATCCGTAATAATGTTTTATCAACATTTAAATGTAAAATCTACTGCATTAAGTAACAAAAGTAAGTCTGCGAAAAAAAATTTGATTTTGCAAAAAATATTTCAAGCTTTTCGCAAAATTGCGAAAATTTGCCAGCGAAAAAAAACCCAGCTTGGCTGGAAACTGGATTAACTGGATTTAATTTTTTACTACCCTCACGGTTAACAGAGAAGTTCGTAATTTCGGAAACTACACAAACCGTACTCATCTTTATATAAGCCGAGTGAACTGCCCTGTGGCAAAACACCAGGCAATAAGTGATGCATTATATGCGTGTTAGTGTTCATGTGCCTGCCACAAAACAAAACAGTCCGAGGGTCACGCTGTGGGAGCGGAAGGCCCGGTAATTACTGTCTGTCGTTACCGTGCCGCCCACCACAGCCATTAGATGTAATGGGATTTTGACAATATCCAGTGTTATATTGAACTGAACTTATTTATTAAATGACTGGCTGTTTTGCCGTCCAGATTACAAAATAAGCAAGAAACATCGGTCTTAAATCGGTCAAAAATATAAACCTTTCTGTCCTTTACTGCGATATTTTGGTGGCAACTTACCACTTTAAATTTAAAGTAACATTTTATTTTTAAGTGTAAAGCTACTTTAAAACTTTGAATTGTAATTTTAAACTTTCTTTGTTGCTATGATGTATGTCCCTTTGTGCTAGACGGTTGTACATTAATTGACATTTACTTGGTTTTTGCTGTGTGTTGATGAAATTTCAGCTATCATTAGTTAAAAGCCTAGTGTTTTGCTTTCAGGACGAACCGACAGCAGGCATGGACCCGAAAGCCAGACGTTTTCTGTGGAATAGAATCACCGAAATTGTGCGAGAAGGAAGAAGTGTGGTGCTCACATCACATAGGTAGAAAAAGAAAACAGTCTGATTTTAATATCTTTGGTACTTTTTGTGTAACAGTATTTTGTGCCATTTGCTAAGAGAACTATTCAGATTACTGTAATCTGCAATACTGTGACAGTGGCTTTTGTATACTGGACCCATTGATTTCCATCTCCCACTCAGCCCAACTCTGTAGAATTTTTACTAACCTTTTAGACTTCCTATGAGGTCCGTCTAAACACTATGGTCACTATGGTCTAAACACTTTACCACTGATTCTTAACAGGCAAACTTGGGTGATAAAGGTTGCTCTATTGTAAACATTTTTCGGCACTGGCTTACATCCAGTTCGTGCTTTGTATTAATTATGGTTGTTTTTCGCTACTGGATTATATTAACGTAAGTTTTGCATTTTGCAAACTCTTTTTATGGAGAGCCGCATGTCAGGGTGATTGTCTCTTACGCTGTTTGTTTTGTGATTTCAGCATGGAAGAATGTGAAGCGTTGTGTCACCGGATCGGAATTATGGTCAACGGGCGATTCCAGTGTTTGGGCAGCGTACAGCACCTGAAAAATAAGTAGGAGTTCACCACTATCAGCATGACTACCAAAATATTTAGTTCCATTCTTATTGTGATTTATTCAGTGAGTTGCACAACAGTATTAGCGGTCGGCGAGGTTGTTAGATACTTAATCCCAAACTTTATCCGTCGGTTCATTCCTGTGTTGTAAATGAGAATTAGGGCCTATGAGACTCGGGGGCTGTGGTGTAGTGGTTAGCATGCTTGACTTCGAAGCAGGCGGCCCGGGTTCGATTCCCGGCGCCCCCATTTCTTTCATTCTTTCTAAATTGGGGCCTCCTCTTTCTATTCAACATAGTGGCGACCGTGACAGGACGCAGAGGATAGGGCCGGGTCCTCAGGACAGCCTTATCCCCGAACCGTCTGCGGAGGTGGGTTAGGAGCCCCATGCCCTGGGTTGAGGTTGGCACTTCAACCCTTACGGTACTCGTGCTGTGTGCAGTATGAATGTGTACATAGTCTCTTTCTGATTGGTCCCTCGGTTAAGGGTAAGCCGGAAAACCCTCGGTTTCGGTTAGGGGTGAACCGGAGAAAACCCTCGGTTTCGGTTAAGGGTGAGCCGGTCAAAACCCTCGGTATTGGTTGGGAATCGTTCTGGGTCAATCGAGAGACCCTGTGGTTGCGGGTGAGCCAGGAAACCCTGAGTGTGGTGTGACTGAAGTAGGCTTGGAGGCCTACGTGTAAATGTGCTCCGCCCTGGAGGCATCGGGTTCGCCCCGGGAGCATGAGTATCGACCGAGTATCGTTGCAGGGTCGCAACGATGTTCGAAGGGGGACCCTGTTGTAAATGAGAATTAGGGCCTATGAGACTCGGGGGCTGTGGTGTAGTGGTTAGCATGCTTGACTTCGAAGCAGGCGGCCCGGGTTCGATTCCCGGCGCCCCCATTTCTTTCATTCTTTCTAAATTGGGGCCTCCTCTTTCTGTTCAACACCTGAACCAGACTAAAGGGGTGTATTTTAGTCAATGAAACTTACTGTTTGAGAATGATGCTTAAGATGCAATTCTTAAATCTTCAGTATTCAGTTCAGACTAACCGGCCTTAAATACGCACGTTAATGTTTTGATCCGGTACTAGTTTAGGAATGGTTCGGGTAAAAAACTACTTATTCAGAGTACCTACGACATTCATTTTCATCGCATGGAATACACATAGAATGTTTTTTCGTGATGTTCTATTTCATTGGCGTGTTAGACGGAGTGGAAGGTTTAGTGAATGTGAGACAATGGTTGTTGTTAGATTTGGGGGCGGCTACACGCTGGTACTGAAGCTGGGCGGCGGTGGGGAGTCGGCGGTGGAGGCGGCGTGCGAGTTCGTGGAGGGACGGTTCCCGGGCGCGGTGGTGGAGGAGAAGCATCAAAACCTGGTCAACTACCAGCTGCCCGCCCAGGGGGTCTCCGTCAGTGCCATCTTCCAGGCCGTCCGCTCCGTCCACCAGAGGCTCCAAATCGAAGACTTCCTGGTCACGCAGACAAGCCTGGATCAGGTTCAACGGATTGTTTGTATTTCAGTAGTGTCAATAGAATGATGTGAGTTGGAATAGTGGCGAGTAGAATAATGGGAAACGTTTGCGCACTGAGTTTTTGGTATGATGCTATGAATGTTAGGTAGCTGCAAGTTGCAAATGCAATAGTTATGTTGATTTAAGGAGTAATTGCGTTTTTAGGTGTTTTACTGGAAAGCCCTAGCTCAGTGTGTTTATAAATTCAAATCACAAGCGGTAATTACTGGCGTTTCCGTGTCGCCAACCTCAGCCACTAAGTTGCCATTTGTAACTTGAGTTCTGTGGTCACAAAGTTTACATAGAAATCACAAAAACGTCAAAAAAGAAACTAATAGAACGCATTAAAGCTTCACGCGAGTCGTACTAATAAATCTTGGTTACTTTCAGAACTGCTTCTTTTAGGTAGATTCAACATTAATGAAGTGGTTGTTGCATTTATGCGTATAATTTTTCCTTTCTGTTTCTAGGTCTTCATCCGTTTTGCTCAGCAACAGAAAATTAAAGAAAAAAGCCGTAAGATGAAAATTTGATTTTAATATTGTTTTGACTTGGCGATAATGTGCTAGGTGTAATACTGTTTCCGACTTATTGTTCAAAATTTGTCAGGGTATTATTTTTTGATCTTTCTGATCACTACTGTCAACTAACTGTAAAGATTGTGCTAAGTGGGGAGATAGAATTTGTTACCGTTTTGGCCCAAAGTTTCGAAATACTGTCTACGTATTGAGGGTGTCATAAGTAGCACCGAAGTCGTCACAAGTTTTAGCCAAACTTGTGGATTACTTTTAACAGTGTAGTTTTTGCTTACAACAGCAGCTGATACAACTTTTTGCTTACGGACTAATTGACATCCTTACGGACAAGTACGAGTTAGGCTGAAACCATACATGTATGAGGGGGGTCGGGGGACCCCGCCCTAAATCAGTGGACGGGGGGAGGGTCCTTAAAATTTGGGCAAAATTTAGTAAAAATGGCACTTTTTTGGGAAAATTTTACAAAATTTCGCAATGAGGGTATTTTTGGTCCATCAGGGGGGGGTCCGCAAAATTTAGCCGGAGAGGCACTCCTCAAAAAATTTTGACTCCGTTACATGTATGGCTTTTAATGTATGTATTTGTTTCAAATAAATCAGAGTTCATTTGACAGGCTTCAACCCGTTATCCTGTTTGCGGCGTGGCTCGCCATCAGACACTGGTCCCATGGCAGGACCGCCGGGAGCAATGGCAGCCGCCCAGACCCCCGCCACGCCGGAGAGGAAAGTGTCCACCGACGATGAGCCAATGATCTATCTGCCAAAACACTCCCCCGAAGCGGACAACGGGCGACATAACGCCAGCAACCTCGTGCGACGCCGACCAAGCCAGGACACACGCACTCTACTCACGGATGCTGACATTGTACCAAGCACCTCCGCTAATGATGCCGGTCATATAAATGTGTAATTTTTAGTTCAGTGAAGTGAAAGTGTGTTTATTTGCTAAGTATGTATAAATTGTAAGCCTGATGCTAAATAGGCAACTTTTTGAGTCTTTTTACCTCAGTGTTGGAATTTTGAGGCTCATAATTGCCCTTAGTTTCGAACTAATTTTTGTCAGATTCGGATTATACTTTTTTATGCTATGTTTTGTATTTTTTCATACTGGTGAGACATTGGGACATACGAACTTTTTCGGAGGTACACAATATATTAAATATTATGCAAAGGCGTTTGCTGTTCGGACGTTTTTCATTCTTATTGTTTAACCACATGTGAACCCGCCTTTGTTTTAGTTTTATTTTAGTTTTATGTATGGTTTTAGGTTGTATTTGTTGAAATATTATATTATTTTATTATTTGTGTGTATACATATTATAATCGTATGATCATGTGGGATTATGTGATAATTTTAATATATTATATATATATATATATATATATATATATATATATATATATATATATATATATATATATATATATATATATATATATACTTTGTATTATATGTGTCTAATATGTATACATTTATGTAAATATTTATGTATTTTTGAGTGTGTTTTTCAATCCTAAACTATAAAATGACTGAAGTGGTCCTGAGGCAACCATCAGTTATCGATGATAAGGTGCCCTAAAAACAGATGAAACTAGTAATATTGTAGTAGTAGTGTTTGGTGGTGGTATTCCTTCCGACTTCGATTTTTCACTTACAATACAAATTAAACCCAATATGCTGTAACGTTAAAATCTTGAACAGGGCTTTAGAGGTATTTCAGGAACTGTTGTTTAGGCGACTGATGCTTTGTGTGACATAACCACGCCATGTATTTACATTTAAAATATTGTATTTTAATGCAATAATTATTTAATATCTAATATATCTGTAGTTGTTAATAATAATATTTGGTATTCGTTTTAGCAGCAGTACATAATAGCGACTCACTCTTATAGAAGAGCAGTGAGACGGATTTTTTCTGTTAATACCGCCCCAGTCCGAAAATTGGAACTTACTGAACCGATTTGCGTAATTTTGGATCTGTCGACTCCTCTGGATCTCAGGATTTCAAATAACTTTTAAATATTTATAAAATGTAGAAATTTAATTTTTTTGCAAAAAAATGTCGAAATTCAAATTTATTCAAATTCAAATTTTTTTCAAATTCCAATTTTTTGCAAGATTTTAAACTTTCAGTGGTTCGAAACAAAAAATACTTTTAAACTACTCCCCGTTACTCATAGTGTCAAATATACGTATATTTTTTAAAACATGTCATATATATATAGTTTGAAAAATTAAAATTTTTGAAATTCGGATTTTTTCATTTCAAGAGATGCAAGAAGTTTTTTGGAATAGAATTTTACGGTATCTGACCACCAAAAATTTGAAAAAGAAAACAATTATAAATTTCTTAATCTCAAAAACTCAACTTGAAGCTAGGTTGTAAAAACCTCATAAAAGTTGTGCAAATGTCGCCAATGATATTTGGGCGTTTTCGGCCAAATTATATGCGAAAATTATTACTAGATGAGAATTCGTTTCAAAAGTTTCTCATGCTGAAACTTGCAAAAATATCCGTAACTGTACTTGCAAACTTTTACTGAAGTTTTTACCACATCGTTAGACTTTGAGGGCAATTCTTACAACTTCGCTGTCAGTTTATAAATTATTGATTTTTTATCAGCACTTTCCTTTATCAGCAACGCGTCAGCGATTACATGCTCTAATTTGATCGCTGAGTACATGTCTAAGAAAACTTCCATCATATAGACCAATTTCGACGAGCGCAGATACCTGCGCTATATTACTTGTTGCTCAACTTTACAAGTCTCCCAATTATTGTAAGTGCAAAACCAGGTGATTCGTAATAAATTTTCATAACGAATTCGTAACGAATCACCTGATTTTGCACTTGCAACAGTTACAATTGTAGGACTTGTGAAGTTGAGCAACAGGTCCGGGGGTGGGTGCATCAAGTTACAAATCTTATAATTGTAACAATTGTAAGTGCAAAATCGTTTGATTCGTTACGATTTCATTATATAATTTCATTACGAATCATCTGATTTTCCACTTACAATTGTTACAATTGTAAGACTTGTAAGCTGGTGCAACGACCCCTAGCAGCAGAGTGTCTCACTCTTCTGTAGATGAGAGCGTGAGACAGTATTATATACTCCTGGTTCCAGCTAGCTTGTGTTTAGGCTTATTTCTAGTTTACTGTATTTTGCATGTTACTTTTTCTTTTTATTTGCGCTTATTTATTGTCGACTACATTTAGTTTCGCCTTCATTGTTTTTCGTTTTTACGGCTTTACTTCTTTTATCTGGAGAAACAATCTGTTTTATTGCTTATTTATTCTTTTATATCGTGTCGATTTTATCCTTTTGTACACCCTCCTGTTGTTGCTAGTGGTATATACCTATATATTTTTATAATGGTAATGAAACGTTTTTCAAACTGTGTAGGTTTTTATGTTTTTTCTGTTCATATTTTGTATGTTTCAATTTTTTTCATTTTAAGTACCTATCGACAAATTCTACAAGTGACCTGCATTCCCCCCGCACCTATATAGCAGCATGTTAGTCTCATCCTAAATTAAGACATCTTTCTTCTTGATTTTTTTTACGAAAACGTGTTTGCGTCAAGTTGCGGCTCATAAGGCGAAATGTTCTACTTAGTGAATCTTATTATAATATGATGTTTATCTGTCCTCATTTCTTTTAGTAGGTTCCAAAACCGTCCCCATTCTCGGTTAGTTTGTCTTTAGCGCTGTGTTAACGGTTACGAGCTTGTGTTATATTTTTAGCGACTGTATTTTGTAGTGATATTATACTGTAGTTCTTGGCTGTACTGTAGTTTTCTGCTGGCAGATATTATATTATTCGTTTGTGTTGACATTAATCAGGGTAGGCGATAGCGCCTTACCTTAGAATAGGAGCGTTTATTACAAGTTTAGTGCGTCTGATACGTTAGTCAGGAACATATTATAAAATAGGGCCAAAAAGTTAAACTCTTGAAAAAGGTTAGAGGAGCTACTTCAGCTTATTTGTAATTGCAGTTTTGAAAGTTTTAAAACCAAAGTGCGATAGTCCATAAAAATATTAGTTGTACACCAAAAATTTAAAAAACTGGCTTTACTCAAACCAGTGGTCAATGGCTTAGAAACCAAAGGCGCAGCCACTCTGGGAATTTTAAATAAATAAATATAGCCTATTTAACTTTATGGAATGTGTCCACAAAATGTTCCGTGTAAGGTATTCAGCTTAAATACTGTTATCAATTATCATGTGGTCAAGGATAGCATTATCGTACCTGCATTGGTAAATTTAAATCTGAATACTTACTTATCATTTTGCTAAAAAATCAGATTTGTAAGGTTTATGTTGGCCTAACGCATGCTGGAGCTAGACAAACCGGGACAGCCCGAAGAAAAAATTAGTCTGATGGGTTTATTGCGACAAAAAAAACCTGGTTTTGACTTTAACTGAACGATTCCCATTTGGATACTTTTTTGGTGAAAACTTCCTCCAGTTAATTGTTTGGTAATCTGTCTGTTGGTCGCGGCAGTGTGCGATATAAACAATCTTCAGAAATTTCGGCTGAGAATTTTGTATGTATTTTGTATGTTGTATTATTAATATAAATAGGAAAAATCTTTTGTCAACCAAGACGATACCTTATGGTTTCCAACATTTCTGTTTTAGTGGTTTTTTTCTACTTGTTTGTTTTTTGTTACTCTACTCTTTTGTCCGTTTTCGCTGAAGGTATGGCTTTCCCATAATCAAAATATGCTGTCTACAGCTTGTGCTGTGATCTGTAATTGTTTATGTGCCAACAATTAGTGTATTTATGTCTGTACAGTTAATTTGTTTAATTAACTTAATAATTTAAAAATCTGTACTACGCGACTAAGAATTGATCGTTATAAGCACGAATGGTTTTAAAAACAGTTTGTGTGAATTCTTTCATAAAACTAACAGTTGCGTAACTTTATCTTATAAATCTAGTTTACCTTGCTATACATAGCTACCTGTAGTGTTGCTTAGTCATTGTCTAGTATTTACCTACTCTCAATACTCTGTGTTTACCGGTGCACGTTAAAAGTATTCCAGTAAAATGTTTTGATATATCTTACTTACGGCTTCCTTGATCTGAAGCGTATTATGCAACACAGAGTGAGCCGGTGGCACTGTCATGGTACCAATTTCCCTCACCCTAAAAAAGCTAGTTTCTCCCTTCAAAATTACACTGTGATACCGATATGACCATAGTGGGCCAGAGTTGGAAGGTACAGTTGTAAAGTGTAGTGCTTCATGTGAATAGTGAGTCATATTCACAGAGTTTTGTTCTGTTTTTTAGTTGGGTAATCGGACTAAAATTGAGTAGGTGAGATAGTTTGTCTAATATCCATTCTCGATCTTCGTATTAACATGTCCACTCCGTTTGCGGTAAAGGGATGGACCATTTCTCAAGAGTCTGCCCGGGCCGCAAGCTTTTCAGCCTTTGGTTAGCTTATACAGAAACTTGGCACAGAATTTGCAGGACCCAAACTGTCACGTTCACTAGTCCACACTCAAGTGGGTAACTAGCTGGGTCCCAATTTTGCCCAAGTCCGGAATTAGTATGTACGTACGCGTAGTGTAATACTTGAGGACCGGTTTGACGTCAGCTGTGTTGACACCAGAATCCTGTTCCCTACCCAATTCGCCTAGACTGGAGCTAAACGAACTCACACGGTAAACATACCGCCTCTTCAGTCCCTACCCAATCAGCCCTGAGATGCTGCTTCTATAGTCTATAATACTACTAAGCCTCTTGAAGTTTAAGGCATTCATCCAAACAACATTGGCATAAGCGGAACTTGGGCGTACAATAGTAGTACACAGCCAGGAAACCGCAGAGGGTGGAGGCCTATTGCTATTTTGCCCTAAACCAGGGCCCGATTTTTTGAAACAAAATGTTCGTCGTTGAAAAGGCAATGTTCGTCGTTGGAAAACAAATGTTCGTCGTTGAAAAACAAATGTTCGCCGTTAAAAAACAAATGTTCGTCGTTGAAAGTTCGTCGTTGAAATTGTTCGTCGTTGAACAATTTTTCAACGACGAGCTTTGGTTTTTTAGAACATTATTATATTCTTTTTTTTATATCTGCCCATAAGGGGGTCGAGCACAGGGTGGTGCACAGATTCACCTCTTCCTTGTTTTGAAACCATACCAGGCTACGAGTATGGCTCCAAAACAAGGGTATCCTAACTACATACAGTGTGTGGGTGTAGCATATTATGCTTTAAGTTAAATTTGGGGCAAAGTTTGGGGCCTCACAGACCGATCCCGAAGGGTACAGTTGTGAGTACCCCGGTTGAATATTTTAATTTTAATTTATCTGGCTATTGTTTGTAACTGTTGTCATTGTGGCAGCGGCAGCTTTAGTGCCTCTTGTGGCCGTTGTAATAGCTCGTGTAGTAATAGTAGAAGCAGTAGTAGGTAGTGGCAGCCGCAGCTTTAGTGCCTCTTGTGGCAGTTGTAAAAGCTCGTGTAGTAGTAAGCAGCCAGTAGGAAGTGGCAGCGGCGGCTTTAGTGCCTCTTGTGGCAGTTGTAATAGCTCGTGTAGTAGTAGTAGAAGCAGTAGTAGGTAGTGGCAGCGGCGGCTTTAGTGCTTTAGTGCTTTAATGTTCTTGCTGTTGTAGTTAGAGTTGTAGTTGTAGTCGCTGTTGTACATAGTTGGTCCTGTGTGAGTTGCTGGTGTTGTTGTCGGAGTTGTAATTGTTGTTGCTGTTGTAGTTGGAGCTTTATTGTTGCTTGTGTTATAATCGGAGTTGTAGTTATAGTAGCTGTTGTACATTGTTGGTCCTGTCTGAGTTACTGGTGTTGTTGTGTAGTTGTACCTAGCCGTTTTGTTAGAATCGCGTTGCCGCAATTCCTTGAGTTACTGTAGTAGTCCATTCGGTTCCAAATCAGTTTCTGTCTTCCGAGTTGCTTGTCGGTTGGTCGTACAGCAGCGTTTGACAACTTTGTGGACAGTTTTCTTCGACTTGCAGTACATTTTTTTGTACCAGACAGTGTGCTTCTTGAAAGTTTTGACTTTCAATTTAGGTGACGGTTGTCGAGATTGCACGGGCTTATCTGACGGCTCAGGATTATTTCATTCCATCATGATTAACTTTTACTCCTCCTTCGTGAAATACTTGCTTGTATTTGGGATCAGCGAACAACTTGACTCACTGGTTTATACTTACCCTTTACGAACTACTGTCATCTGGCTTCTCAAGTTTGCAAAATATTTGCAAAATACAATTTGCCTGATCTGGGTTTCATAGGCATATAGTCTTCAAACAGCACTTTATCAACACATTACCGTAGATTAGACAACCGATCCTAATCGCTAAATTAGACTGTAACTCTTTTTGACTGACTTCAACTGTGATTTCAAGCAGCTCACTCATCTATTAATCTTTAAACCCATTTTCTGAACTGATGACCGGTTTTTTCATTTTCAGCCTTTTCCAGTTCAATGAAGCCATTGAGTGCCTCTGACGGGTAGCTGTATTTGACGATTTGGTTGTTGTATTTGCACTTTTTCCCTTTTTTCGGCACCTTGTTGAAAATTTGTTGACTGTTCGGTTTTATCGTCATGTCTTTCCAGCGGTACAGCTCTTTGCAAAACTTACACCGCGCAGTGGTTTTCAGCGATTCTGCTCGATGGGTAAAGTAGAAGCTCTGTAGACGGCCATTGATATTATCCATAAACTCTTTCCCGTCTCTTGGCCTTGCAATTGTCGGCCGCTGCTCCAGTGCAGTTCCAAAATTCCAAATCTTTAAATTTTCAGTCGTAATCAAATCGGCTCACTCTCCTTCAAATTTCGTATTCTCTTCACCCAATTTGTCTATTATGTTCTAAAAGACGAAAGCTCGTCGTTGAAAAAATTTTCAACAACGAAAATTTCAACGGAGCTCAAGACATCCGTTGAAATGTTCGCCGTTGAAAACTTTTCAACGACGAACATTTGTTTTTCAACGACTAACCTTTGTTTTTCAACGACGAACATTTGTTTTTTCAACGACGAGCATTTTCAACGACGAACATTTGCTTTTTCAACGACGAACATTTGTTTTTCAACGACGAACATTTGTATTTCAACGACGAACATTTGTCCTATAATTACGTGTTATGTTCGTCGTTGAAAATATTTCGATCAATCCAAAATTTTCAACGACGAACATTTTCAACGACGAACATTTGTCCTATAATTACGTGTTATGTTCGTCGTTGAAAATATTTCGATCAATCCAAAATTTTCAACGACGAACATTTTCAACGACGAACATTTTCAACGACGCACATTTTGCTTCGATAAATCGGGCCCAGTGCTGTCGTCACTTGTTGGGTATTTTTATTGACATGGCCCGCCAGTTTAGTATTGCAGTCAGGTCAGAACAAGGTATTGGGCTGCTTTTTGCCATAATATTGGCTGGCCTCCAATATAGAGGTTGAGCTCGGTCAATTTTCTCTTGCGAGTGAACATTACTATCACACATTTGGTTGGACAAAACCGTAAATGGTTTTCCCTTCCTCTTCAATAAATGATCGGCAATTTTACGAGACTTGTTCACATGTCTACGTTAGAGGCAATTTCAATAACATATTTTCCAAAATCACGGTCGCAAGTTTGTGATTGTGAGTCTTGAGAAAATTTTCTCAACAGAATTATTGGTTTGTCCCGATATTTTGAGGGCGAGCTTTATCCGGTCGGGGGCTACCCCCTACTCCCTAGACGTAGACCTCAATGTACCCTTGTCTTCACAGGGACAGGCTCACAAACTATTGAACCAGGGAGTTTATTGTATCACGCCACAGGGGATCCTCATAACAGATCCTCATAGAGATTAGAGTCCCCTAATAAAAATTTATACACATGCGTGATTTTGAATTAACAGGGCTGGCGCGTTAGCCCTGTTATTATTAACCTACATAAAACATTATTTTAATAGTCGTGTTCGTCACCCTTATCGCTTTAGTCAAGCCTACGTAATTATTTATTTATAGCTCTAAGCTAAGACTATCCAAGGTTAACTAACTTCACAGCTGTTGTGTTGTACAGTTTCTTGTCAACAACGGTGCCATAGTTACATGCGCTCAATCAATACGTGACCTTGCGTTTGGCTTTCAAATTTCGCAATGAGGTAGGAAAACGTTTTTGAAGCTCGGTTGCTTTAAATACTTGCTTTGTACATAAGGCTTGTGTCGGCTCTGGTTGTCTGTCTAGTTCTACACCTTTAAAAATCACACTTGCAATTATTGTAACAATTGTAATCCCAAATTATTTCACAACAGAATTGACAGATGCACTATTCAAGGATAATCCTACAATTGTTATGATTCTAACCATTGCGAAATCTTACAGTTGTAACAATTCTAATGTTGGTAAAATTTCACAATTGTTACAATTGTAAAATTTTTTAATGTTGAGCCACAGGGCCAGGGTTGCAGGCAGACAGGAGTGCTAGTCAGCTTGATCCCACACTGGGGTAACAAACGCGTGTCAGGGAACACAAAATAGGTTCATAGCATTATTTCGCGCTATAGCGCTTTTTCCATGCGCTATATGCGCTATCGATATTTGCGCTATAGCGCTGTTTGGGAGTGGTATTTGCGCTGTAAGCGCTATTGAAGGTGTTATATGCGCTATTTGTTTAAATATGGGTAAAACTTCTACAGAAAAATGGTCAGGGAGGATTTGAACCACCCATCGTTGGTTTCCTAGCATAACGCTCTACCAACTGAGCTACGCTGGCCTATTGATGTTTGTGTTATTTTGGGCGCCTACTTAATTGTCTTAATATATGTAGGTATGCCATATGCGCAGACAAAAATAAAGCAGCCAGCCCCCGGTGCGTATTACGTGAACACGAAATAGCACATTTCGTGCTGCAGCGCTTTTTCCAAGCGCTATATGCGCTATAAGCGCTATCGGATTTGCTATTACTTTATTTGCGCTATAGCGCTATTTGGGAGTGCTGTTTGCGCTATTTGCGCTGTTTGTGCAATATGTACTATTAGCGCTATAGCGATTTTTGGGAGTGTGAGTGTGGGGTTTTCAACTGGATACAATAGTAGCGCAGATAACGCTTAGAAGTGGGGGAGGCGGTACAATCCTGTGTTCTGCGTACGTTTACTCACGACATCTACCCAGCGGCCAGCACCCAGCTAGATTTTCACACACAAAACATATTCGATCCAGTAAGTCCAGTAGTGTTTTGCACTGCAACAACTATGGATCAAAGCAATAGTTACTTGAACAACTCCGTCTTGAAGAAACAAAAAACAACTCAAAACAGCCAAACGGTGATGGTCGCTTTTCGCTGCGCGGGGTAAATTTTTATTCCTTGGAAAATTGCGCCTGTACGTTTTTTCCTGTGAGAAGATTTACAGCAGTTGACCACTTACTTGCACCGTTAACACTGTCAAGCTAAGCAGGAACATGCTTTTCAAAAGATGTTTACAGGTAGCTTTTATTGTTTTAGGCTGTGTCATGCTGTATTGTTGATGGTTTGCGTTGTTTGGGTATTTGCAAGTTCAGCAGACAACGACGAAGTTGAATCTGACGATGCAGCACCTTTGTTAGCAAACAGTCCAGAAGGGCAAGAAGAAAGTAAGGTAGGGAAGGAGCAAGCGACCGAAGTGCAAAAACCAAAAGACGATACACCTATAAATGAAGAAGTGTCTAAATCACTTGAAACAGAAAGCAATGAAACGAAAAGTGAAAGTGCAGAAAAATCGAAAGAAGGCAAAAGTGCAGAAAACACGAAGCAAAGCAAAGAAACCAAACCAACGAGTGGGATGGTGAAGGAAGATCAGAATGCAGAAGTGTCCAATTCAGTTGAAACAAGTAAGGAAGCAAAAAGTGAAAGTGCGGAAACAGTGGAGAAAAGCAAGGAAACCGAGGCAAACAGTGAAACGGTGAAGGACACAAATGATGTAGTGAAAAACAATGGAGCTGATTCAAACGTTGAACATGGTGGCGCTCCAGCTGGAGCCACCAATTCTGGAACTGGATCTGTTTTCGGTGGCGGTCAATCTGGCAACCCTGTTCCTGGGACTGGACCTGTTCTCGGTGGCGGTGAAGCTGGAATCCCTGCTCCTGGGTCTATATCCCCTTTCGGTGGCGGTCCCGCTGGGATTTCTGCCTCGGGAACTGGATCTGTTTTCGGTGGCAGTCATGCTGGAATCCCTGCTCCTGGGTCTATATCTCCTTTCGGTGGCGGTCCCGCTGGGATTTCTGCCTCGGGAACTGGATCTGTTTTCGGTGGCAGTCATGCTGGAATCCCTGCTCCTGGGTCTATATCTCCTTTCGGTGGCGGTCCCGCTGGGATTTCTGCCTCGGGAACTGGATCTGTTTTCGGTGGCAGTCATGCTGGAGTCCCTGCTCCTGGGTCTATATCTCCTTTCGGTGGCGGTCCCGCTGGGATTTCTGCCTCGGGAACTGGATCTGTTTTCGGTGGCAGTCATGCTGGAATCCCTGCTCCTGGGTCTATATCTCCTTTCGGTGGCGGTCCCGCTGGGATTTCTGCCTCGGGAACTGGATCTGTTTTCGGTGGCAGTCATGCTGGAGTCCCTGCTCCTGGGTCTATATTTCCTTTCGGTGGTGGCCGAATCGGCATTTCTATTCCTGGGAGTGGATCAGTTTTTGGGAGCGGTCCCACTAGCAGCCTTGTTTCTGGAGCTGGATCATCTATTGGTGGCTCTCCCGCTAGCGTCCCTGCTTTTGGTTCCAGTGGCTTCGGGAGTACGAATGGTGGTTTATTGGCTAGTCTTGGTCTTCATACTGGTCTGAATATTGGGAACGGCCTTAATTCTGCAAGAAATAATTTCGGATCTGAGGCAACCCATGGAGGTCTACGTGAAAATTTGAATGTCGGAATCAACGCTGGTTCAGGAGGTGGAGGAAACCTTATCCAAAATTTGCTGGCTCAACTACTTCACCCTCTTGTTGGAAAACGTGTCGCTGTGATAACTGATGGAGGAGCCGGAGTTGGTGACGCTCACGTGGGCAGCCCTGTTTTTGGATCTGGCTTTGGTTCTGGTCCCGCTAGCAGCACTTCTTTTGGATCTGGCTTTGGTTCTGGTCCCGCTAGCAGCACTTCTTTTGGATCTGGCTTTGGTTCTGGTCCCGCTAGCAGCACTTCTTTTGGATCTGGCTTTAGTTCTGGTCCCGCTAGCAGCACTTCTTTTGGATCTGGCTTTGGTTCTGGTCCCGCTAGCAGCACTTCTTTTGGATCTGGCTTTGGTTCTGGTCCCGTTGACAGCCCTGCCTTTGGTTTTGGTTTTGCATAAGTATGTGGTTTGTTTGTTACCGTCAGTCCGACAGATGATTTTTTTCTGCATCGGTCCTAAAGCGCTGAGGCGGGTCACACCCCAACAAAATTTTTGTTTGATGACTTTGTAGCGTACCAGCACTGTTGAGGTAGACGCCTGACTTTTTCTGACCCATCAGTTACCTTTATTAAAGGTCTACACATCACCTAGCGGGCACTTCACTACAGTATTATCAAGAGTATATAATAGTGTCTCACTCTCTTCTATAAAGAGTGAGACACTATTATGTACTCTTGGTATTATTTTACAAGCATGTTAATTAATAGCGTCTTTAGAATTTTGGTACCTTCTAGATAAGGAACTATTGTTTTGAAATCAACTCTCACAGTGTGTAAAAGTAGCAGCTATATGTTGTTATGAGCGTGTGATTAACACGTAAAGTCAGCATGGGAGCTGACTGCTCTTTTTTTAAAACGGCGTTGTTCACAATTTTAAGCGAAACAATTGTAAACAAACAAGCCCAGTCTGCGGCAAAACCTTCAGTAAGCATTAAGAATTACGTTCAAGTAAGCTGACCAGCAGGTCAGCTAAAACCTGTTGTGCAGCAGACTATCTTATTGTAAAATGTGTATGCAAAAGTTCAATGCGTTTTTATGCGATCTTACAATAAGTTGTTTATATATGAAGTAGGTATAAAAAATATATAAAAAAAATATATATCTAATATGAAAACTTGAAGTAGGTAGTTTTCATTATCTTACAAGAAATCATGTAGGAATGGGTTGTTTTTGTTTTGATGAGTGAGAAGTCTATTTATTCTTTCATGACCATCAAATGACTACATTTCGCAGGAAATATAAGATGCTGACAACAAAATTTTTTGGTCAAAATGTACGTAAACCTACAAATAAACATACGAAAATAGAAAATCTTACTTAAATATAAGTTTCATGTACGACGTTACCGAGGTGAGCTAAACTGATAATGACTGGTCACGCTAGCACGCTTTACGAGTAAAGTTACATTTTTTTGGATAGATTTTGGTGCGAGTTGCTTGCAGCGCTCAGGATATTCTTTAAATATGTCAAAAGTCACGTCAAAGTCAAGTGGCAGACTGTCAGAGTAAGTGAGCGCCTATCCCTTTGACGATGCTGTGTAAAAGTTTGACGTTATCGATAATTTGGAAAACCAATTTATCTCTATAGAATAGACACAAAATGTAGACTAAGAGTCTAGAAACCTGAATTCTTAGGTGCCTCATGAGTGACGTGAATGTTTAGGTGAGTGACGTGCATACAAAATGATCCTTGGCCCCGCATCTTCATAGTACCTATAATTTGCAAATAATCCAAAATCAGAAAAACTGCCGGCCGCTGGGTCCATAATTACATACATACATAGTAGTCAAGGACATTATTTCAAGCAGTGTTTCTGAAATTCCGCGAACGCAGACGTCCGCTGCCGTGCCATGGCATGATTGCCAACGCCACCTACAGCAATCCGTGATAACGACGCGCTAATATCCAGTCTACGAAACACTGTTGCAACAGGTTCCGTTGCAACATTACAATCAGTGTACTTGGCGGTCGCTAACGGTGCGCCGTCGCTAAACTACTTACGTAAGTACATACGTACACGATCTTACACACACCCACACAAACTATGTCATTTAGTCACCATTTGCAACAGAAGCACATGCAATCATGGCAGGCGATTGCACTATAGTATATACGCGGCGGCTGAAAACCGTTATTCCCGATACACGATAAAAATCCCAGCTGTCTGAAATCAAAAATCGAATGGGCACCGTTCGGTACCTATTTACGTGAAGTTTATTTTCAGGACTCTACCTCTACTCGCCGACAGCCTATGTGAATTTAACCGATTTAACAATGAACTTATGAATTGCATGAATCTGATTTCGAAAAAATTTGACTCAAATTTTGCTAATGGTTTAATTCAAATAAATGAACAAGGAAGCAAAAAGTCAATTCTAAAGTAATCACCATACTTAGTACATATGTACCTTACGCACCAGAATATGAGAATAACTTTAATCGATCTGAAGCAAATACCCTTGGTTTCAAAAAAACTTAAATTATTAACGCATGCTCCACCACATGGAAAGCTACTTAAATTGTCTTGATTTTGGGTTAGTGCTGCAAAAGCAGTGAAGCGGTCCTGTATACAGTTGCTTTCTTACTGCTTTTTTGCAGATGACATATTTTACTGACATTGTTTACAACAAATTTAAAATCATTCCGTAACAAAAACAACCACACAAACTAGATGATGCTGAAATAATAGACTTGACAACGCCCAAAATATGAGTGTCGAGTGTCGACTCATAGTTACAGGAGCTGTATGCCTGTTCAGCCGCCAAAATTACGAAATAATCACGACACTAATAGTGTAATAAAAAGTCACATTGTGGTGTGATTATGTCGTAATTTTGCAAGTGGACCAGACATACGACTTTTATGAACCGACCTTAAAACCACACGTATATGTAATATTATGTACATGTCAATTGGTCAAAAATGTCATCCTTTTAAGGGGGCTGGGTCCGTGCAAGTCCAACCACAGCCGTTCGAGCAACACAATTGTTCGTACGGACAGTCGTCGTCGTTATAACATTCCTGCACGCACGGTCCCGCTAAATTGTCTGAACTGGGACATTGTGGTGGGGGAATTTCGTAACAAGATTCTGAAAAACACATTTTCATTAATAGTGTTGTTGTGAGAGTAGCAAGCAGTTCAATTTGCGGCAGAATTTTCACGAAGTATTAAGCCTGAATTTTTAAGTAAACTAACAAAATATCTCAATTCTGTTTCGTAAACATTGTGTCACACAAGTCAAACTATTTCAGCTTCTTACATTAACAAGGTGAACATAAACATGATTTTTTAAGCAAGTTAGCATTGTTAACGTTTATTTGTTAAGAAAAGTAACAGCTATATAACAGCAACAGGCCGACAGTACATACGAACTACATATGTAGGTCATACCAATAGTACATGATTGGATGTACATATCAACGTACTCTTGCTCTTACAGAAGACCTCTTTTGTCTGCTTAAGAATGTTCTTCATTTGCATGTACTCTTGCTCAAAATATTTACCTTCACGAATGCATCGACCATTTGACGCCCGAGCGTATCCATCGATGCACTCGCAGCCAGGCGGACCACACTGCAGCGTGCAGTACACTGGCTCGCCACTGCGCACTTGATCGCACGTCTTCTCGCAGTGGTTGCCGCACTCGTTCAAGACCTCGTTGATGCCGCATTCTCCATTGTCAACTTCAACATCAAACTCAACTTGGTAAAAAATCATCACTCTCTTCAGTTTTTGAGTGGCTTGACATTCATGAAACATCACAAGAATAATTTTTGTCAGTAATGAAACACATTTGCATTAAAATTATTGTAAACCTGATATTTTTTATGATTATATTACCTACCTCTGTTTTTATTAAAAGTAATGAAAGAGTACATAATGGAAAAAGTGAGAAACTCTTTCCATTAGTCAGCTTACCAGTACATGGCTCATGCGTTGCACATTAGTGGCCAAAAACGACCCAAATGGGAACGGTAACGTTCCTAATAAGTACTACTGTCCAAACGGTTCCTGCAACCTACCCAAATTCCGCAACATGCCAAAATGACCACGTTCCTAAGCAGGACACGAACCCAAGTGGGACACTGCTGCAAAGCTATCTGCCAATCAAATTTTGAGCAACCTTCTAGTTCCGCCAACAAACTGAGAATACGGTAGCTTGATTGTTTGGAAACGTGGTCATTTGGGTACAATGCATTATTGCACGACCCATTTGAGCAGTAGTATTCCATTTGGAAACGTTCTCGACTGCTAGTGTACATTGCATCTACCGCGCTGCTAAACTGGCCAATGAGAAAAAGTCATACTCTTCCAATTATGTACTCTTGCTGCTATGTCTGTACATACATATGTATATATGTAGGCTTTTGACTTTTTAGACTGACCTTGAACAATTGTCCCGTAATTGAGCAATTTCTTTTTAGCAAAAAGCCACTACTACATAATACAATAAGCATTACATGCAAGTTACATCCATGGTCCTTGTAACCTATTATTGGAGTCAGGCTCACCATCTTTTTGGCATCTGTACTGAAAGCATGGTTTTGTAAAGCATTCTTTTGGTTCTGGAACACAATAACTGTCCTTTGGGCAGGGGTTCGGATGACAGGGAGACGGAGCACTGAGCGTCAGGTATATTTGGCATAAAATTACAATAATAAAAAACATCATAGGAAGACTGAATAATCTGGTCTTAATTCTAAAATTAAGCAACAAATTCTATTGTTGGGATCTGGCACTGACAGTGAAATGCGGTTCAATCAGAAGTTTGCACTGCTTCGAATCTCGACAGACTGAATGACTCGGGTATATTGAGCTTGGTTACTAGCGTATGTAGGATCCGTTTTAAATAAATATGAGAAGTAACCAAATAACTCGTCTTGGCTAGGCTAGATTGCTTGCTTTGTACCGCGTACCAACTATGTAAATCAGCCAACAATTTTCGTAAAAATCATACCCTTTGCGGATTTAGCGATGCAAAATTACAAAAATCACTACTGCAGTTAATCTGAATTTCTAAACGTTCTTTGAAGCCAAAAGACGCGTTATTAAATGTTTTCGACGGCAATTTTGCAAATAAAAAAGCAATACGTGCAAATTTTGCAAACCACAATAAACAGAATGTCCCGACTATTGCGACTGTCGTTGTATGCGACCTTTTCAGCTACAAATAGCAGCACTGTTCAATTGTCATAGGAAGTTCTATTGTTGCGTACTGTGAAATGTTCTGCTATAATTAACTCCACGGTTAATAAACTCAAAAATTACTTCAGCTTCAACCTACATTTGAATAATTCCACTTAAACCATGCAAAATACCTAATGAGGTTGACAGAGTTGTAGCAAAAAACAAGCCCAATTTTCGGCAAAAACAATCAGTAAGCATGAAGTTGTAATTTTTAAGTACATTGGCCAGAGACCATTGTAAACCTGGTGGGCAGCTCATGTCTAATTTTTAATGAGTAAAACCAATTCAGCTTATTAGACTGCAAAACCTTCATAAGATTTCGTTTCACAGGCATGTAGGTCGTTAACATTTTATCAGTGAATTGGCCAAAACTATGCTGCAGATATGTACCTTATGGAATAACTTTCAGTACACTGTTAGTGTATTGCACGTCTACCTAAGCGAATGCCTCGAACTTCACTGACCCAAAATAACGTTAATGCATCCACGCGGTATAGAACTGGTATTTTTCCGACAATAAAGTTCATGCACAAGCTCTGAAGAACGACGGCAGCATCGTATAGTGGTTAGAATGTGTTACTCTGAAACCGAAGGTTGTTGGATTGATTCCCGAGGAAGATTTTTTGGGAAGTTTTTTACCATGCCTACGTAACGACGGAAATTACAAACACAGTACACTTACACTGAAGCAAGCCATCCAAGCACTTACATATGTAAGTAAAATAAAATTAAGTAGACGGTTGCGATTCAACGGTGGCGGACGTATAAAACACACTCCGCACATGAGCAGTTTAACGTTAGCAACACGCTAGGCTTTCAAAATCAAAATTAAAGACCTGTTGGGCTGTGGCCCAACAGGAATAAGTTCAATTGGATGTTGATTGAAATTAGTCAAAATGTTTAAAACAAACTGTTCAGTATTCTTCTGATGAATAAACTCTAAAAACATGTAAACAACTGAAACGAGAGCAGTTAAATACCAGACGATTTCAGTTTTGGCAGAAAATTTTCAGTTTTATTTGAAAAATCTAGCATCAGCTTCAAAAACAAGGAACTTAAATAACTACTTAATGTTGTTTCAACAGTATAAGATACTGCTACGTTACTCTCTATTTTGCTGTTTGCGTCAAACTGGATTTTTGTTTGTCTTCAACAAAAATCACCACAAACAGCTGTAAAACATTAAAACAGGTTCTGAGTTTCTGACTTCAATAATTTCTTAAATAATAATTTTCAATCCAATTCAACAGTATGCGTTAAATGCTACGCTAATACGACCGCACGCACGCACGCTGTTACGCAGACAAGACAACCAAGTAAAGGCAAGTGCTAAAGACTAGATACCGTATTACCTCGAATAAAGCCCCGGGCTTGAATAAAGCCCCAGCCTTGAATAAAGTCCCAGGGAAGAGGCTCACGAAATTATAAAGCTCCAGCCTCAAATAAAACCCCGGGGTTCAAGTGTAATATTAAGGTAACATAATGACTGCCAGTTACTGATACGAAAAATGGACGATAATCAAGGGTTCATTACTGCTTTAACACTAACGCAGCAAGTTTGCCAGCTACGAAGCAGTGCCTTGCACTGCAAAACTTCAGTTTCGTTGCAACTGTTATATTGTAGAAGATTATGAGCAAGGCCGTCTTCTCAAAACTGACGTAAAAACAAGCCCAATCTGCGGCAAAACCTTCAGTAAGTATTAAGCAACACTTTCAAGTAAGCTGACCAGTGGGTCAGCTAAAACCTGTTGTGCAGCAATTATTTTACTTCAAATTGTGTAATATAAAAAATTAGCGTAGGTTTTGTTCCAGCAAACTGTGTGTGCAAAATATTTGGGGTATTTTTTTCCCTACAACAAATTGCAAAACCAAACTACATTGAAGACAGAAGTCTCTCAAACGAAAAAATGATGTATCATAACACCATTCTAATTCAAAAGTCATGAGCTGCGTCTTTTTATTAAGGAGTTAAATCAATTTCTAGTCTGCAGGTATCTTTCAAAGGAAAAATGATATCAATAAAACGCGCATCAAAATTTGGAAAAAGCATCGCCATCCGTAGGCTAAGGCCAACATGAAATGCCTTGAATAACTAACGAAAAGTGAAATCCTTAAGATGCATATTTATTCCGAGTTTCTGGGAAAATAAATCGAAGACAAAAGACAAACTTATTAAAAACTGCAATTTTAGTATAAGTTTCAAAAGTTGCCGAAACTCGGGATCGAACCAGGAACCTTTAGATCTTAAATCTAACGCACTCCCAACTGTGCTATTTCGGCTTGCTAATAAGAGTTAAAGTCAACATGACAACTGGTGCCCTGTGATTACAAGTGTAAGATAACATCAACAGCCTTATTAAGATTTTGGTTTATCGATAATCATTTCGTTGATCAATATATATTTTCAAAATTTACGTTGAAATAAGTTTAGTGTAGCGATGTTTGCTGAGTTATTATTACTGAAAGCTTGAGTCTGATCCTGATGCACTGTTCCACAAAAATCATTCAGTTATTGAGTTTACATCGTAGGAACCGGTTGGTTCAGACGGCAGCGCTTTGGATTAATAATCTGAAGACAGATAGTTCGAGTCCGTCCCTTAATTAACTTTTTTTGAAGCTGCAAATTCCCTCAACGTAGCGTTGCACTGCATATAGCTGTGTTCTACTGAGCTACCAGCCTTTCAGTGTAATTTATCACTGTAATTCTAGGTGACACACGCACATACATATTTGAGTTGAAGTAAAACATGCATACAGACGAATTTCTTGCACAGTTTAGTGTTATTACGCCAAAATCAAAATTAAAGACCTGTTGTGCTGTGGCACAACAGGAATAAAGCCCCAGCCTCGATTAAAGCCCCAGGCAAGGCGTTCGCGAAACAATAAAGCCCTTGGGGCTTTATTCGAGGTAATACGGCAGTCATAAGGCGTATAATATAATACAGTCAATACGGTTGGGTCTACGAATTGGAATAGACTGAATCGAACAAAAAACTGTTAGTGCATAGGTGTGAAAAGACAGACAATAATTAGTTTCACTTATTAAATTTCTCGGTACAACTTTTATTTTAATCCATTGCTTGTTGGACAAAGCGCATTACCAGCGACCATGTTTTAGCATCAGGACTGTAGAAAACCTGCAGCTTGCGCTGTCTGAGCTATGGCTCAGCCAGAGCACAGACCTAGTGGCTGTTAGGGTCGTAGTTTCGAATTTGCAGCAAATTTTGAAGAGCTGTTAATACTCGGTTGTTTATGAAGCTATATATTTATAAGCAGACTTTTGCATGTATGAGACCATTAATTGGATTGTAAGCACATTTATTTGTTTTGTTAACAATTTCGACAGTTAGACAATTTAGTTTTCTTCATTTTGGTTTAACATTATGAATGTATAGCAGCCATATATAACAGGCAATAGATTCCTTTACCATAGTCTAAAGTCTCCAAACAGTTTTTCAATATGACCGCTAATATGTTCAAAATACAATACAGAAGCTATGTACGTAAAATCAATGTAGAACATCACGTCTTGTCACGTATTTTCGAGCGTTTTTAGACAAAAATGGGGGTGATATACTTTAGAGCTCATGATCCTGGTTATATAACAGTTGGTATCATGAGCTTCAGCACGACACTGTAATGCAAATAGGTCTAGTTCTGTGCCAAATTTTTACAATTTTCAACTTTCAATTTTTTACAATTTTTACATTTTTTGCTTAAATTTTACATCACATCAATTTAAAGTGAAAATGGAAAAAATACTGTGTTTCAGAACTAGTTGTTTAAAAATCACTTTTTTTTGTAAAAATGGTCAAAAACACTACTATTTTTGTTATAATTTTAGTGTAACTGAATATGACTAGCTTATACCTTGGACATATTTTGGCCTAAATATGCCTCGTCTCAAACAGTCATCTGTGTGCCAAATATCATAAAGTTAGCAGTTGGTTCGAATCATGACAAAAACTGCAAATTCAAAATAACCTCCTTGAGTGTAAAGGATTTGGCGTTCTCTATGTTGGCTGGCTACAGTCGATTTCTTTTAAAATGCTTGTGAAAACGTCAGCTGCTTTGAGTATATATATATATATATATATATATATATATATATATATATATATATATATATATATATATATATATATATATATATATATATATATATATATATATATATATATATATATATATATATATATATATATATATATATATATATATATATATATATATATATATATATATATATATATATATATGTATGTATATATATATACATATCGGTCGATTTTTGACTGGGTCAACCGATGCTTGGGCAACCTCAAAAATGAAATTTTTTGCTTTTCACATATTTTGTTAACCATCATTTTGGAACTATGAAACCGGAAGTCGTTTCGCTTTGAACCGATTTTCTGAGTAGTTATAGTCAAAAATGTCATTCTAACCGGCTTTTGAAAAGCACAAATTAGGTCACCTTACAATTTTTGTAACCACAAATGTTTATATTTTTTTATGACAATATTTACCAATGCATGAGGCACTTTTTTGGTGAATATTATGTTATAACGTTGAAGTGTGCCTGAGCGGTAGCTTCCGATCTTGTGACATTTTGCTTTTTCCGCTTCAATTTTTTCGTTTTACAGCTCATATACTCTTCCAAAGTTACGGTACACACTTTATTTTCACATATGTTATAGTTATATGATATGTCAACGACGTCATATCAAAAATGGAAAATTCCAGGTGGACCTCCGTTTTTTGTAATGTTTCAATTACCCTCAATTTTGCAGTTTTTTGCCATGTCAGGTGTGATTGTTTTGTTTGAGTGACCTATGCATTGGTTCATAGTTGTGTGAAATACTTATAGTCTAGATTCCAAGTCCGAGCCGAAGTGTCTCCGTCCTAGGCTAAAAAATAGGGCCTTAGCTCGCTCACTACCCAAAAACTACCCAGAACCCATAAAAACTACGTAGAATATCAAACTACCAGAAAAACACCAGGAAAACGCAGTAAGTCCAGTAGAAATAGGTTTATTTATAAAGGAAACGGGGCATGGGGCAGATATAAACAATTTGGGGCAATACACGAAGCAAACACAACCCAACGGGACAAAACCGAACCAACCATCGTGAAATTCGTAGCTATTCTGAACTCTAAGCCAAAGGCATAGCGAAGTCTACTCATGTTTTGTGAATAGGTTGACCGTATGTTTAAATGTTTTGAATAGAAAGACAAAAGAACTAGTTTTAAGGCCTATTCACATTTGTAACACATACTTCACATCCCTCTCTCTCCGATAAAGTTCGGCCCGAACTTTTACAATAAGGAAATTTCTAAGAGGTTTTTGAGAAAAGAAGTCAAAATTAGAGGGAAACTCAAACGGACCCGTTCCCTAAAAAAGGGGAAATATCAGCAGAAACACACACACAAGACGAAGAGATAAAAAAAAAAAAAAAAAAGAAAATACAAAACGAATGTGACAAATACCCGAGACAAATTGGCAGTTATAGGAACGGTTCTAGGTTCGTTTTCACGAAAATTTTAGCACCCACATATAATCAAAACAAAAGAATATTACTTGAGCATTTATAATACGGAATTTCAAAATTTGAGCAAAATTATACATGGCAATGGTTAAAGCAAAATAGATTTGGTTAATTCAACACAGAACAAGAGAAAAGAAAAAAAACTAGCAAATGTACGAGACAACAGACATACAATGAAAATACAGTATTATGCAAAATTTTGGTTAGTTTCCTTTTTAGGTTCGACTTTTTAGGTTAATTTTTCTTCGTTATTAGTAACATTTCCACTATTTTTAGTACAGAGCTCCACAGAAACTAAACAAAAGATTCAAAACACCACAGAATATCACTCAGCAAAACAAAAATATAGAATCTACACACAAAATAAGGCAAAAATAAGTTCTGGTTATGCTTACACAGCGCAAATAAGGCAAAACAAACAAAAGAAAAGGCTCACAGCTACGAATCAACTGAATATACATACTATACAGTCCAAACTTCGGCGATCAGATTATCAAATTACACCAGAATCACGTTCGAGGCATCATTCCTTGATCACATTACCGCCAGTAAACAATACTACATAGTACAACAACATACATACACACATCACACACACATACATACTACACAACATATTATAAACATAACAAAAATCGCAGAAACATTCACCAAATAACACAAACCAAACCATATCTGACTACACCGGTACGTTCCTCGCACTATTACTCCGAAAAGAAAGGAGAAAAGGATCATGAAAAAGGAGAAAATTTCTAAAGAAAAAGGTAAGATTTTACAGTTTTTCCATTTTGAGATTTAACTAATTCAGTTTTAATTTATTAATATTAATTTAGGGTGTGGTGGGGGTGCTCATCCTCCATTTGGGGTAGGGGTCTAGGCTATACAGCCGTGTACCACCCTACTCACCCAATTTCGGATGGTCACCCACTATTTCGCTATGTGGATGGTCCCTCGGGCCATCCAATTTGTCTAATTGTTGTTTTCGTATTTTCCAAATTGTGACATGGGCGTTTTCATTTCGCGCCGCCACTTGCCCTGCTGTTGGCTGGCCGCCAAGAGGCGGAGCCAAAACAGCCAATCAGACACGCGCTGATTTTGCACGTGACCGGGGGGGGTCCAATGGGGGTTTTACCGTATCCCCAACGTCGGCTATTTTCTCACCGACTGGGTACGTATAATTTGGATTTCGAAAGAGAAAGATAAAAGGGAGTTTTCCGACTTTTAGGTTGGGGTCACGGCGGTATCGCCTAGACCCAACCTGGGGGGGGATACCTTGAAAAATAAGAAAGATAAAAATAAAAATGAAGGAACCTCAAATATGCTTCTCAATTCTCAAAATCACAAACAAGCGACCATTATTCCCAACAAAACCCCCCCGACCGGAGACACCCTCCCCCCCCACCCCCCCCTTGCCTAGTTCTGGCTAAAGCTTTCATATTCTCAGTTAGGTAGCATTCCCTACACTCAGGTTCGCAATAGACTAGGACACCATTTGCCGATTTGGGTCTAACCAAACAGGCTTTAGCTAGGATACTACCATTTCGAAGCGTTACGCATTCGTCCGCTAAATTATATACTCGTACGTGTAGCTGTTGTGTCACGTCATAGATTAGGCCACCAGGTATATAAATACCTTTTTCATCCAATAACTCCTGTTTCCCTTCCATAAAAAGAGTTTCTGGTTCCACCTGTAGGCATACTGCAGTTTCATCAAAAATTTTACTTTCAAGTTCGTTTTGCCCGTCTAATACTGCCGTTACAGGTATATACTCCTTTATCAAGGCTACTGGTATTAAATTTTCGCTATTTGGTGCCAATTCTATGTCGTCACACAAGGCTAAACACGCTTCGTTACTATTAGCCATACGTATTGCTTCTAAGATAGCTACAATTTCGTGCGGGAAAAGCATTTCCGCTACTCCAAAAGAATTTGTAACTGTGTGCGTGGCTAGCTGCAGTGTCCAAGAATTTTCAGATAGAAAATCGATTCCTAGGACCAGATCGTATGGGCATGCTTGTGTCACATTACATACGTATGTAAATTCATGGTCCTTGAACCGTAATTTTGCTTGGACAGATACTAAATATTGCATTGGCTGATTATTTGCTAGTACTGCATATGGGGCTGAAGGCTTCAAAATTTTCTCAAAATGGTGCTTCTCTTTGAGCACTTCGTACAAATCTGCTGACATTATAGAATGAGAAGCCCCAGTATCTAGCAATGCAAAAACTGACAAATCTGCTACGCCAACTACAACTACACACGCACGTCCGCGCGATATCCTAGTCCTAGGGCCCACAAAATACGTATCTACGCGTTGCAGTTCTATCGCTAGTTTGTCCTGTTGCGTGAGGACAGCCACAGCAGGTTGCGAACTTTGGGGTGGGGGTAGGTGGGAATTTCGTGGTTCCTTAGGGGTTTTCTCCCCAGTTTCCCCATTTTGTCTTTCCAAAATTTCACTAGGATTGGCCAGCATTTGCACAAAAGGATCGATGTTTTCGATAGCTTTAGATAGACTATTCTGTGCTAGTGCAGATTTCGTGGTAGTGCCAAATTTTAAGGCTTTCCCGGAGGTCACTGTGACTTTAGGTCCATATACTGTGGGTGGGCTGGACGATACCGTCTCGTCCCCCTGGGCCGTCACAGAAGATCCCCTCTGTAGCTGCCTCACATCGTTCTTAGGTAGCGCTTCACACTTACGTAGATTACGTACATCATTCACTCGCGTACCCAAGGTAGGGCGAAACTGTTCAGAAAGTTTAGTTCGGGCGGTGTTTTTGCGCCGTTTTCGCTTATTTTTGCGTTTGCGGGGAATTTCCAGAGGGTTTGGAGCCTCCTCTGCTCCACAATATAACTGCAAATTGGCATTTTGCCAGTTCGAATTTGGAAATGAAAAATCAGACAGCACCGCAAACCGATTCGACGTAGGTATATACTCAGACGTTTTTGGCTTTGAACACGAGCCATCAAAAGAGTGGCGGTACATTTTAGTCCGCGATGTCGAATTTTGCAAACTTTGCATAGGGTACGCCCTTGGGGTACTGTAACTACGTTCCACATTCACACCACACATAGTCCAAGGTTTCCCATTCAAGGGACCGTATCCATAGTGCCTACAGTCACCGTTACCTTTCCAAAGTTCTGGCTCGTTCCATCCCTGCTTCGCTCGGTGAAAATACTGGTTCTGTAGCAGAGGTTGGTACTGTGGCTGCACTACGGAACTGTACCTGAACTGCCATGGTTGATTGGTGCCGGAAATGCATGGGTCCTGGAACTGATAACAGTTAAGGGGGGTGGGGTTCCCTACGGTCAATACTGCGTGCTGGTCTGAAACATTCTCCGATTGCACCTGTTCACTTTGGAACATTCTGAACAGTTTCCATTTTTGCTCATTAGTCAAATTCGAGTTATACACGACTGTTTTCACAGCGGTATCGCTACAGGAATGGTCATATAATTCGGGTTCAGTCTCTTGCAAATTTGAAAAATTTTGGTTAGACTCCGAATTTCGCGAATTTTCTGGCTTTTGAGACAAATTAGAATCTTGAGAGGCAGATGGGTTAGCTACGGTACTGGATACCTGAACTATACTGTCTCGACTATCCCCCTTGCTGACCTCATTCTGCTCTGTTGCTGAACCCAAATTATTAATTTTGTCCCGAGTCACATCAGCACCAATAGGGTTTAGGGGGTCGGGGGACAGCCGGGACTCTCTCTCCCCCACTAACGAAAATTTTCGGTTGGACCTCGGGCTCCCCGTTCAGTCTGAAAAGTTCGAAAATTAGGGCCAGAAAATCGTGGGCCAGGGTTATTATAGCGTACCTGTTGGTTCCCAAATCTTGGGTGTTGCCCATACCGGGGGTTAGGGTTCCCATACCGGGGGTTGAAATTTTCGAACCGTGGATTCTGAAATCTCGGGTTTGAACCCATGAACCGTGGGGGTCTCTGGGAGGGGAATGGCATCCCTCGCATTCGGTTTTGGTTGTAAAAGCAATCCCGGGTGAGATGGCCTCTGCGCCGACATATCCCACAGAGGGGTAGGGATGGGCGTTGGTAATTTTCCGGAATGCCCATAAAATATGCCGAGTCTGGTGGAAAAGACTGGCACATTTGGGGTGCCTGAAACAACGGTTGGGGCGGGGTTTGGGGAGGTGCTGAGTGCTCGTAGGCCACTCCTGCAGTCAATGCGTCAACTTTTTGGGTCAAAGTTTGGACCTGCTGAATCAGATTCTGGTGCAATTTGAGAATTTGGCCGAAGTCTGGATTTTCGGTGGTTGGTTTTGCCGGTGAGGCCACGTCCAGACCTGAAAAATTTGGGGAAGTCGTGGACAATACTGTCGGCGTACTCCCATTTTCCTGGTCAGCATGACCGGGTTGAGCTGCTACTGCAGCGTATTGCTCCATGCCCAACATGTCTTTTTCGACACCCGTTATAATTTCCAAAGCTCGATTTAGGATTTCGGCACCAGTCCCGGTCCAATTTTTAGCATCCGCCAAAACAGGGATAACTTTTCCTCGCAGCTCTGGTTTCAGGCCTTTTTTCAATTGCTCAATAATGCGCTTCGAGCGCATATTTTCCGATTCAGAACTAAAGGCTTTGGCCGTCAGAAGCTGGAGTTCGGTGATGTACGTGTGCGAATTTTCCGCCGGGCGCTGGTAACGGGTGAAGAAACGTTCTGCCCACTGTTCTTTTGTAGTGGGGAAAGGCTCATAAATTCGGAAAAGGAGGGCTTTAAGTCCCTCATAAGAGTCGGGCATCCCCAGTTCGCCAATTTGCGTCAAAACTTTATCCCCCAGACAGTTGGACATGAGCGGCAACCAGGCGTTCTCTGGAACACCATTGATACGGGCCAACGATTCAAAATTTCGAACAAAGTTCGAAACCTTGGTCGTTGTCCCAGTGCCCTGAAAAGGGGGGAGGTTTTTGAACGCTGCGATGTAATCACGGCGTGAAAATTCCTGAAAATTCATTTTCAGATCGTTGGGGGGGGGTTTCTTATATTCTTCTTCCTCTCCTTCCAAAAACTGAGAGCCTAAGCCCAAAAATTCAGGGTCAACTTTTTCAACTTTTGCAATTTCTCCAGGCTTAGGGATGGTAGCTGGTTGCAAAACTGCGTCTAAACTTGGAACCGAACCGCTCTTTTCCTTATTCTTGTTTTTCACTCGCTCTGCAATCGACAAATCCCCCAAATCTTTATGAAAATTAACCTCCGAAACAGAACTACGACGAGGAGGTGATCTTTGCAGGTTCATATGAATTTACACGCAGTTTCCGGAAAATTTTAACTGAATTCCACTCCAAAAATCAGAGAAAAATTTTACACACAGGAATTAGAACAAAGTCTGAGATTTCAGAAAAATTTGGGCAGCATAACGCCTAGGGGGGGGGGGACTTTTTCCAGAAAAATAGGTACTTTGGCCCTATTTTTCAGCCCCGGACGTCGACATTCGGACTGGCAGCCTCGCCATGTGAAATACTTATGGTCTAGATTCCAAGTCCGAACCGAAGTGTCTCCGTCCTAGGCTAAAAGATAGGGCCGCAGCTCGCTCACTACCCAAAAACTACCCAGAATCCATAAAAACTACGTAAAATACCAAACTACCAGAAAAACACCAGGAAAACACAATAAATCCAGTAGAAATAGGTTTATTGACAAAGAAAACGGGGCATGGGGCAGATATAGACAATTTGGGGCAATACACGAAGCAAACACAACCCAACGGGACAAAAACCGAACCAACCGTCGTGAAATTCGTAGCTACTCTGAACTCTAAGCCAAAGGCATAGCGAAGTCTACTCACACTTTATAAATAGGTTGACCGTATGTTTAAATGTTTTGAATAGAAAGACAAAAGAACTAGTTTTAAGGCCTATTCACATTTGTAACACATACTTCACAGTTAGTATAATTGCTATATTCAACAGCCACAGCTAAACAATATATATACGTATATATATGTAGGTACGTGTTATAACCAAAGACAAGAAATTAAATGCCAATGAAACATGACATATCACACTACGTGACATACACGACATAATAGTATGGATATGACATTCAGTGAGTAGCGCAACTTTCTAAAATAGAGTTTAAGTTGCTTAAACAAAGGATATAAACTGACAGATCTCAAAATTTTAGAATTAAAGATTAGTGAAATATGAAATAAGATAGGTCCACCTGAAAGTTTTTATATTTAATACGATATGTTAGGTTCTTAGTGTGACTATTATATACATATATAAAAAATAAGTATGTACTGCAACTATAGGGCGCTCAAACCAGGGTTTTTTGGGCAAAATACGGGGCAAAGGCTCACGATTTTGAAATTTTGCTCACCAAAATTGAAATTTTGCTCAAATTCTGCTCACCGCTGTAAAGGGACCCCCGTTTGGTTTTTCATGGTTGGTTGAAAAAAATTTCCGATAGGTCTCCAATTGACAAAATTTGGCCTAAAAATAAAAAATTTCTCCAACTTTATTTCTGGAGGCTGCCGCTCCCAGACCCCTGTAACTGCGTGGCTTAGTATTCCTTGCTTTTATCTTTCACGAAAGCATATGCATGCAAGGGCGTAGCCAGGGGGGTTGCGGGAGTCGAACCTAAAGAAATTGTCAACAAGGGTCCCCCCTTTGGTTTTCATTGCTCGGCCGAAAAAAATTTAGGTTACGTCTCAAGTTACCAAATTCGGCCGAAAAATTGAAAAAAATCTCCATTTTTGGGGTGAGCTCCGCCCCAAACCCCCCGAAACAGTGAATTTATTTGATCTAAATGACCAAAATTATATTTTGTTCATCTAATAGTAAGTGCCTCGCAATAGTGACTGCCAAAAAGTGACCAAAAAAGTGGGCAAGGCGCGACCCCCCCTTTTAAAAGTCCTAGCTACGCCCCTGTATGCATGCGTATGCACCTTTTAATTGCTTAATGTGCAGTCGAAATTTTTTCTACGTAAATTTTAGCACAAAGTGCTAGCTCCCTTAATTTTTTGTTGCCCGTCCCAAAATTCTCTGAAGTCTGAAACGTCTCGAATAATAACGATTGTAGTCATTTTACGGTGCCCAATGTCAAAAATTTTTGTAATATTTCCAGATTTGATTTTGGACCCTCGCTGGCCCACCAAATGTATACTTTTTGGTGTTTTGGACCCAATTCACAAAAAATTAGCGTAGTTTTTGACTGAAATGTGCAATTATTAGTCGCTTTTGGCCTGAAAATTGAAATAAATCCGTTTTTCTGGGTACGCGTATGGCGATAACCAAGTATAAAACATAAACTAGCAAATTTACGATTTGCTCACCGATATGAAATTTTGCTCACTGAAATTGAAATTTTGCTCAATTTTGCTCACAATTTAAAAAAACCATGGCTCAAACTAAAAACAATCTGTAAAATTAAAATTTTGCAAAACAAAGGGTAAATTAAACATAGCAGAAAACGGGGGTCCAACTGAAAGTTTTCATATTTGATACATTATGTTAGGTACATAGTGTGGCTATTACATTTATAGATATGCAGTGCGCAGCGAAACTTCGAAACATTGTATAGGGCGCTAAAACAAAATAACAATCTGCAAGGGCTGAAAATTGAAAAATGAAAATAAATGGAGCATAGCAGAACACAAAGGTCCACCTGAAAATTTTTATATTTGATATAATATGTTAGGTACATAGTGTGGCTATTTCATGTGTGTACTGCAACTATGAAGCAATGCATAGGTCACTCAAACAAAACAATCACACCTGACATGGCAAAAAACTGCAAAATTGAGGGTAATTGAAACATTACAAAAAACGGAGGTCCACCTGGAATTTTCCATTTTTGATATGACGTCGTTGGCATATCATATAACTATAACATATGTGAAAATAAAGTGTGTACCGTAACTTTGGAAGAGTATATGAGCTGTAAAACGAAAAAATTGAAGCGGAAAAAGCAAAATATCACAAGATCGGAAGCTACCGCTCAGGCACACTTCAACGTTATAACATAATATTCACCAAAAAAGTGCCTCATGCATTGGTAAATATTGTCATAAAAAAAATATAAACATTTGTGGTTACATTCAGAACTTGAGACGAAAAATTGTAAGGTGACCTAATTTGTGCTTTTCAAAAGCCGGTTAGAATGACATTTTTGACTATAACTACTCAGAAAATCGGTTTAAAGCGAAACGACTTCCGGTTTCATAGTTCCAAAATGATAGGTAACAAAATATGTGTGAAAAGCGAAAAATTTCATTTTTGAGGTTGCCCAACTCTTTCTGAGGGCCAGTCGAATGAGTCAAAAATCGACTGATATATATACTAGACAAGAAAAATGCCCTACGGGAAACTGATAGCATAATAGGACGGTGCCAACATTATGGCGCCAACACATTTTTTGAAGAAACATTCGCCACTGAAGCCGAAAAATGACCTGCTAAAAGTATGGAAACTAGAGCATTTTGACTTAAGCAATAGGCCGCTTGCTGCGCCCTATTATTGCGGGAACCACGGTTGTGTTTACTGTATACTTCTAAACAAATTCCTGAGTTCCTCTAACAGTTAGGGATTAATTAGGGATTAGTACCGGATTAAAAGGTTATTTATAATCGGACTAAACGGTTTAAAAATTATGCTAGATTGCTATTCCAAAACCTCCGGATTAAACGGACTATTTTTAGCGTGCTGCTTTTTAATCGGACTAAACGGACTTCGATGCACGCTACTGTTAAGCGTGCATGTTAAATCCGTTTAGTCCAGTGGTAGTTTTGGAATGGGGTCAGACTAAATTAAGCCACTGACTTATTTTAACTCGTTTAGTCCATTTAACCCGATTTGCCATTCCAAAACCTCGGACTAAATAAGTCCAGTCCGTTTAATCAGGTACAGGGATTGGCCCTTAAAATACACCGATATTATGTATTTTAACAATGATGTCCGTTAGTGTTCTGCCCTTGCCCGGGGAAGACTTTCTGTCTTGGAATGCGTTTAGAGAATGATTTCTTCGTGATTTTAATGTTATTTTCTTTCTTAATAATGTTATCAATTTGTACGCGTTTTTTATACTGATTTATAAGTTTTCAAAACTAATACTTCGACGGCTAATCGGACAGCCGATGATGGGAAAATAATTTAAAGAAATTAACATGTTTCAACATTAAGTTGGTTAACGATTTTACTGACCATTACCTGGTGACCATGCCCATGTAGATTAATGGTCGTTTGCACCAACCTTATTCTCGAGCTATTCTTATCCTCTTGCGGGTAACGAACGCGTGTAAGCGAAATCGAAATAGCACTTTTTTTGCTATAGCGCTTTTTTTATGCGCTATATGCGCTATATGCGCTATAAGCGCTATGGAATTTGCTATATGCGCTATTTGCGCTATAGCGCTTTTTGGGGGTGCTATATGCGCTATTTGCGCTATATGCGCTATCGGAGGTGCTATATG